>JAPPWB010000425.1:0-22769 GCA_029452305.1 Hyaloperonospora parasitica | reverse complement strand
TGATGGCGTTTGAGGTGCGGGAGATGGGGTGTCTATGTGTGTCTGTGTGTGTGGGGGGGGGTTGTGTGGGGGTTGTGTGTGTATCGTGACGAGAGAGTTGTGGGACGATTGGGTGGAGGGTAGAAAGATGATAAGGAGAGAGCGAGAGAGAGAGAGAGGAAGGAAGGAGACTCATGTTTGTGATTGTTGTTGCTGTTGTTGTGTGCGTTTGTGTGTGATGTGTGTGTGGTTTTTCATGTTGTGTGGTGTGTTTTCGCTTGTCTGTGCCAAGTAGGTGCTGGTGTGGCATTCAGGGCTAGCAGAACCGGTGGAACTCGTGGATAGCGAGCAGAAAGCTGTGATACTGTTGGTCAGCAAGACGTGCTCGTTGCACAATTTGCAGCTACAGATCTGGCAATCTGCCGAACTCGAATTGAGAAAGCTGTTTCCAAACGTGACGGAGAAGACGGTTAGGCAGGTGCTGCAAGTGTGCTACAGGCTGAGAGAGAGCTCGCCCTGGATGCGGTTGAGCGATGCAGTAGATAGAGAGGATGATAAAAAGGCAAGTAGTGGCTTTACGGGTACGACAGGTCCGGATATGCTGGTCAAAAATGCGACGGTAGCAGACTTGCAGTTGGAACCGCGCGATTACAAGCCCGGGAAAGAGAAGTTGCACTATTTGCTGGTAGAAGGGCGATTTACAGCTACAGAAGAGAGCGAAGGGTCCGATTGGCGACATGGAAGATTTTACAGTGAGATCAAGGCAGACGAGTGGAGATTCGCGTTGGAAAAGAACCAGCTCATTGACGCGCTTGATACGGACCACAAGTGGTACGAGTCCCGCGTGGTCGATTTGGACCCCGTTAGCGTACAAGTGCATTTCCGTGGGTGGACAGCAAAATGGGACGAATGGATCAAGCGCACGTCCACGCGTATTGCACCACTCCACACTAAGGTTCCGAACTGGCGCGATTTCCAGGTTGGTGACGAAATTCTTGTGGGCAGGGAAGTAGCTACTAAGACCTACCCAGAGTGGAGTATTACCCACGTCATAGATCGCCAACAAGTCACACATGACGGATCGCTCCGGATCAGGATCAACGTGGATGGCACGAGGCGGTGGATTGATGCACAAGACGAACTGCTGTGTCCAGTGGGTACGCACCCAGCGGTCAACGCTTCTGCAGTTGGCAAGCCATGCGCGCCTTCTTTTTCGCCTGCAAGCTCTGTATCGCGATATGGACAGGATTACGATGCAGATCGAGGTCGTCCAGAATTTGAGGGTGTTGTCGGGCTGTCCAATTTAGGGAACACGTGTTTCATGAACAGCATGCTGCAGTGTTTGATCAACACACCGCCCCTTCGACAGTATTTTCTAATGAAGGATCCCGTGACTGGGCGACCTTTTTTCACAAAGGAGATCAACCGAGATAACCCGTTGGGCATGAAAGGCATCATGGCGGTCGACTTTGCGAGCTTGCTACGCAAGATGTGGAGCAACGAATTCAAGATTGTCACTCCGACGAAATTGAAATCAGTGATTGGTCAGTATGCACCCCAGTTCGCGGGGTACCAACAGCATGATAGCCAAGAACTGATGAACTTCTTACTAGATGGTTTGCACGAAGACCTTAATCGCGTCAAGTCGAAGCCGTATACTGAGCCTGTGGAGGGGAAAGGCCGCAGCGATTTGGAAGTGGCGCAGGAGGAGTGGAAGCAATTTTTGCGCCGCAACGATAGCATTATTGTGGACAACTTCATGGGACAGCTTCGAAGCCACGTAACGTGCTCAAATGTTGCTTGTGGGAATGAGTCGGTCACTTTTGACCCTTACATGAGTTTGTCGGTGCCGATTACAACGAACGAAACGCTTACTGTCGAAGTGCAGTTGTTCTGGGCCAACGGTGATATCCCGATGAAGTACGCTGTGCGTCTTCCGAAAGATGGTTGCTCTCTACGAGATGCAAAGGTGAAATTGAGCGAGCTTTCATGCATTCATATCTCGCGAATCATCTTCGTCGAGGTATGGAACCATCGAATTCTCAAAGCCTATTCCGACAAGATGTGCATCGACCGCCTGCGTGACGGCGTCCTTCACGCATACGAGCTAGAATTGCCGATGGCAGAGTACTCTTTCTCATCACCCGCCATCCGACCGCTCCATGGACAGCAAAGACTGGGCACGATGGAATCCGAGCCAGTACCGGCAAAGCAAATGCATCTAGTAGAGCTGCTGCACCTGGCACCGGTTGCGTCACCAGTGAATGGGCAGACCAGTGCCAATGGCAAACGGGGTGAAGACCGATATGGATTGAAGCAAAGGCGAGTGGAGGTAGAGCTATTTAATACACCGCTTCTTGTGTCGATCGGCCAGAAATGGACAAAAGCGGAAATTCATCGAAAAGTGTGGCAGATTGTCCATCGCCTCGTGGCCACGAAGAGATCGGGCAGTGACTCCGGGGCCGATTTTGGCTGTCGCAGAGACCAACAGCTGCCATACCGTTTGCACGTGACTGACCCAAATGGCGCAATTACGTTCATGAGTGACCTGTCCCGCGATGACGAAGTCGTGGATGTTCCTGACAGCACAAGTACGCCGTTTCGGTTTACGCTTGAGTGGAAACGCGATGGGTACGATCAAATGGCTCAGTTGTTGCTCTTCTGTCCTCACCATTCACTGATTGCGTTTCGTGAACAGCTACCAACGAGGATACGATGAAACGTCAGCAAAGCGAATTGCACTTCACCAGTCGATGGCGAACCTGAAATTATCGCCCGGAGCTGGCCCCATCACGTTGCTAAGTTGTTTGACCAAATTTACGGAACGCGAGCAGCTTGGTGAAGCGAATACGTGGTATTGCCCCAAGTGTAAGCAGCACGTGCGCGCGTTCAAGAAGTTCGACCTCTTCTCGCTTCCCAAAGTATTGATTTTCCACTTGAAGCGCTTTCGCTATGCCCAAAACTCGTTCTATTTGCATCGCGATAAGATTTCGACGCTGGTAGAGTTTCCCGTCGAAGGCTTGGATCTGTCGGAGTTTGTGGTCGGGCCGCAAAATGGCTCGAAGCCTATCTACGATCTTTACGCAGTATCCGAACACGTGGGCGGTCTAGGTGGCGGTCACTACACTGCTGTCGCGAAGAATCCAGAAAACAAGTACTGGTTCAACTTCAACGATAGCCACACCAGTCCGACGTCAGCAGAGAATGCCGTGTCAGCGCGAGCATATGTGCTGTTTTATATTCGTCGTGACCAGGTTTAAGACAAGCATGCGCGTGACTGACCGAGTTCGCTGCATGTGGCATCAGAATACTGATCGGGTGAGCCTACTTGCCTCGTTTTGACGCCCTCGTTTGCATGCCTGTTGCGATGTGGGCAATATGCTTTGACGTTTAGACTCACCATACGATGTCGAGAAACTTGCCCATGCGCTGGCGGTCGACTGGTGATCACTGTGAAATGTCTGGCAGTGCCAGTTGCCTGCGGTGAGCATTGGGAAATGGAGTAACAACGACGCCGTCAATCGTTCGAAGAAGACTTGGACGATCCAAACGAGCTGGCGAACGTCTTGGAACTAGCCGACGCAAAGCGGCTAGCAATCTCGCAGTTTTGAAGTCCTCGCTGGTCGGCCATTGCCGGCAGAACAACTGGCGGATTCTGTTCTAGTGCCGCTTATCGAGCGAAGTATGCCGATAACTCCTGACGGGGCCCTGAGCGTAAGTGCGCGTCGTGAGTGGACTTTGGTATCGGATTCGTGCGTGACATGACAACTTGAAGCTCTGCTCGCAGAGGCCGCACTCTTGCGTACAAAGCCCCAGCTGGGCCTCATCATCGTTCTCGGCCGTATCTTCCATTTGACTTGCAAACTCGGCACAGCAGCTCCTGCCGTAACGAAGTCGAGAGATCAAGAGGTCAAGAGGTCGAGAACAGTGAACGAGACCATATCCGACCGACTTGTTGTCTACTCCAGAGGCTGGCTGTAGCGCATTCGAAAACACAATCGAATCGATACCGTCGATTGTACCGGTCCGACCGCAGCATATGTCTCGTCTTTGTCATCTTCTTCTCATCCAGTGCGATCTCGACGATCCAGCTGCAAAGAAAATGACGCGGGACATCACACTGGGAAGGTTTGAGACGATACAATCATATGGGCATCTTTGTCGTCGCGAATGTCGCTTTTGCATCGACAGTCAGTCCGACACGGCACTTTCCGGATCAGTCGTTACTCGCGTACCCGCGAGGAAAAGTCGTCACTGCGAATGCGAACAATGACACGGCTTCGTAGGCAACGCTCTACGTCCATTTTGCGATGATTGAGTCAGCATTGCGTGCATCGGAAGCTGGAGAATGGCCAGGTGGGGACAAATAAACCTGTCAACGATGACAACCACTGCACGAGTCGCCGCAACGGTCCGCGGAAGAGCAAGCCAAATACACACGTCACGACGCACGACGTGAACTCACGCGCTACAGGAGGCACTGAGATGGCTGCCAGTTGCAGCAGGTGCTGTGCACCAAGATGACCAACTTTTGGCAGGAGATTGCGGCTCGAGGTCGTCGGAGCGATGGGTTGCTCGCACAGGTCCGCCGCCTTGATTCACATGTCTACAGCCGCTTCTACTTCACTTGTCAACCAACACGCACGCTTCGCACCGATCGACACGGAGGCAGAGTTCAAGTGGTACGCAATCTCCTGTCTCGTATACAGAAACTTTCGATCCGTCGAGGCGTAACAACCCTCGTCCTCCCAAGATGACCCAAACGAAGCCACTGTCAAGACATGTGTAATGCCAATCTCTGTTTTTCTCGACAGAATTGCCATGCTGCCGTCGTTCGTTCACCGTTTGTTCCATCCGTCAGCCGAGTGTCATGCATGCACAAGCACTTTGTTCCACGTCCTCGCGATGACGTGCAAACTGCTGCCGCCGCTTGCCATGTATCGTCATCTCACCACCTCTGCTTGTTCAAGACGTCTCCTTCAACTCTAATGTGCGCTCTGGAGTGTCGTTCGTCTGCGCTTCCCTTTCCTTCCTCTTTTGCTTCGCTCGCTCTTTTTCAGTAGCTGTCGCCGCTATCATCACCGTCGCGACTTCTGCTGCCGGTGTCGCAAGCACCTCGTCGCCCACCACCTCACCTGGATTCGCCCATATCCACGACAACCAATTGGGCGTGAGCGCGTACATAAATGTACTCCACATGGCCTCGCCACTTTGCACTTGCACCGTTTGGTCTCGAACCACGCTGCTCACAAACTCCTTTGCATGGTCCTGAATATCCCCGCGACTCAACACTTGATGCACTGCATCCCCAAGCGTCTTGCTCACATTCTGCTGCACGGGGTCTTGCAACAGCGTATGGGCCAACAGTCGCGCTACAGTCGCGCGCGTCTGCTCGTCCTGCATCAGCTGCTGCATCAGCAGTAGCAACGATTCTTTCGCTTGTGCATCCGCTACAGTCGAGCGGAACAGCGCGACAACTTGCCGCAGCGTATTTGGGTCCTCCAATACAGCAGCAACAGTCCACTTGCTCACTTCGGCCACCTGGACCCGCGTCATGGGATCAGCCAATGTACGAACGACCAGCGTCTGCACTGCAGTGCGCGTCGACTCCATTGCTGCCAGCTGCAAACCGAACGTGCCGTCCACACACAACAAACAGCAACACCCAATCCGTCAGTCCTCGTCAGGCCAATCCTCTCCCTCTTCTCAGCAGCTATCGGTACGGTAATGATTGCACCACAGGTTCCCGCTCACACGATTGCCACTGGTGCAATCATTTCAGTACGTCTGCAAACACACAATCACCACAGCGTCGTACGCGTTGCAAAAACTGCGACGCCTGCGCCAACACGTTCGGGTCGTTCAGCACCGTCTGCACAATCAGCGACGCCAACTCGCGCGTGTTGTCGCGCAGCGTCTCGTCCTGCAGCGACCGCGACGCCACGTCGGCCGTGTGGCGGCTCACGCCCATCTTCAGCTCCGGTGCGAACGCCACGAGCGCTACAGTGCCGAGCGCCAGAGACCCCATCCACCACCACACGCGTTGGCTCCGCATGAGCCGTCGGACCATTTCGGGCTCACTCATTGGCGTCGACGGTAGAGGTCGAACCGACGAGTCCGACGTGATATGTCGAGTCTGGACGGCCTGCAAGCGCGGAAGGCGTGCGCGCAGCGGTAGCACGACGCGCTGTTGCGCGTGGATTGGACGAGCGACAGGGCGCGACGTGCGGCTGCGTGTGGCGCGTCGAACGGGCCACATGCGTCGCGCGTGTCGCTCGCTCGCGCTCTCTCTCTCTCTCTTTGTCCTCTGTCTCGAGTTGTTCCTTCTCGTTTGTGGATGTCGTCGGATGGGTTGACGAATTGAGCGTTTTGATTGGCTGTGGTGTAAGCAGAGACGAAAGAGGTGGCGCCGGACTGATGGGCGTGAATGAGTCTCGGGGGAAGAGACGGCGGACGGCGAAAGGGAAGTGGACGGCGGACGGCGGAACGGAAGTGGACGGCGGACGGAACGACAACCAGCTAACAGCACTACTGGTCGCGAGTAACACTGTGTGAAAACATGTCCATTGCACACGTCGTTGCGTATACACACGCACTATCCTATCCCATGTCTTTCAACTCACTGCAGACACCACCGCGTTACCACGTGCCACAACAGCACGCGCGACGACGATCGATCCTGCGCCTCTCTGCCTACGGTTCGTTCGGTGGCCACTTGCACACATGTCATATCTCTTTTTTTCTTCTGTCTCGATTCGATCCACCACCTCTGCCTCCTTTTCGTCTACTGTTGCCAATCTCCGTCGTCACGCACGCGCGCTCGTATACCCAGTGGAACAACACCGTCAACACGCTGGCGTGCTGACGAGAAGCAACAGCTGCTGATCGCCCGCATCGCTCGCTGGACCACTTGGTCGCTCGTGCTGTGGAGAGTGCTGCACGGCGTGGCGTCGACTTCAGCAGCGTCCGCCCTCCTTGTATATTTAAAATGTCTGACACTGATACTTCCAGATCACGGCAAAGCAGTCGCCACTTCCCGTTGCAAAGTAGGGGGACGCTGGGGACGACGCCACACTTATGACCGAATTTCGGTAACCCGTTAGCGTTAGCACCGAGCGCGACGAACGCGGATCCCAGAACACCACCGACCGGTCTTTGGAGCCGGACATCAACCATCTAATGGCAAACAGCAAACAACAGACACCACAAAGCAATCAGTCATGCGCTCACCACCACCAGCAAAATGACACAAACAACAGCAAACGACACACACCTTCCATCTGGCGTGTACGCCACCGATAGCACAAAGTCTTTGTGGCCCTGGAACAGCATGCGCGGTCGTGTCGTCGTACGGCCCTGTGCGCACACATCCCACAACATAATGTTGCGGTCGAGCGAGCCCGAAATCACGTTCTTGCCGTCGGGCGAGAACGCAATCGAGTATACCGAGTCGCTGTGGCCTTCCAGGCGATCCAGCAATTGCGCTGTCTCTGTATCCCAAATCCGTACCACCTTGTCCAGCGACGCAGCTGCCAACAGTCGTCCGTCAGGTGACAGCGCCACGGACGTCACGCCATCCGATGGACCGCCGCTCTCGTTGCCGAATATCTTCTTGCATTGCCCGTTGCGGGCGTCCCAGAGCCGCACCTTGCGGTCGCCCGATCCAGACACGATCAGGTCATTTACGTAATCCAGCGAATAAATCTCCGACTCGTGGCCAGTCATAGCAGGACCTTCCTCATTCGATGCAATGTCCCACACACGAATGGTATTTTGTGGCATGCCAGCCACTAGCTTTGTACAGTCCGGCGAGAAACACACAGCGCGGACATACGCGTCGTCTGCTTCGTTAGCCGAAGCGTTGGCCTGCGATGTAGGCGTCAGTCCGTTCGATCCTGCGGGACGAGACACGAGGAACTTGCGGTCGCCAGTCTTGACGTCAAACACCTGCGCTGTCTTGTGACAACCGGACGCCATCATCGTCCCGTCCGACGAAAAACGTACGCAGCACACGACGCTCTGGTGGTCCATTGACTGGTGCATCTCGGCCGCTGGGCGCTCTGATTCCTGATACGACATGCTCGTCTTGGACGAATATACACAGCTCCAGTTCAGTCGACTCGCCTTTGTGTTCGAGCTCTTCTGCGTCGTGTTGTTGCCTGCTGCTGCAGACAGCGCCGTCGAGGAGCCCATGGCCGCGCGACTATCCGCAGCTTCGTTCTCCGTCTTCATCGAGCTCGACGCTGTGCTCTGCGACTGGTTCGCACCCGACGCAGCTCTTGGGCTCGAGTTGGAGCTCGTGGAGCCCTGTTCCCGATTGAGTTTCGACACTTGCGACAGCATGCCACTGGACGTCATTGCACTGTTGCCACCGCTACTGCCACTGCCGGCAGTCGAAGAGCTCACAGACGGCAACGTGCTCTTGCCATTGGCATTCATGCTCGACATGCTCGACTCGGCACCATTATGTTTCGACTTTTTCAGCGCAGGCGGCGACGACGACGCGTTCACGACGCGGTCTTTGCCGTTCACGTCGTTGCTCAGACTCGGCATGCGACGGGACGACGACATGGACGCGTTGGCGTTGTTCGTGTCCAGTGGACTCAGTTGCGGCGGCGCGTTGCTCGAGTTGCCCTGTTGGGGCGGCGGCGGCAAAGGCGGCGGCTGCTGGCCCAGTTGCTGCAGACTGCGGGACGCCGGCTGCACGGGCACGACGCGAACGGGCGAGCCCACGTTTCCTCGCTGTTGCTGCTGTTGTTGGTTGTTGCTACTGCTGCTGCCCGCGCGGTTCGACGACGTGGCTGCTGCCACAAGGTTCGACATGAGCGACGACGAGTCCTCTTGGATGCTGTTGCTCGACGGCACTGCGCGCGAGCGCTTACTCGGGAGCTTGACGGCCACGGGCTGCTGCGGCGCCACCTGCTGTTGCTGCTGCTGCTGCGGCGGGAGCTGCGGCCCCCCTTGGCCCGTCTCGAGCTGTCGCCGCATGCGCAGCATATCTTCTTCGTACTGCTGGCGGATGCGCCGGTGGTTGGCTTCGAGCGCCTTGAGCGACTGCTGGATCTGGTCCATCTCGACCACTTGCGACTGGATCTTGCGCTCGACTTCGAGCTGCTCCATCTTGGCCATGTTCAGCTGCTGGATCGCAGCTTCGTACTCGACTTTGACCTGGTCCAGCATCTCGCCGACGCGACTCGTGGCCGCGGTCGCGAGCTGCGGCGGCGCGCCGGGGTTGCCCGAGGACGGGCCGCGGAGTTGCTGCGTTTGGGGCGGCGGCGGCACGGCGTTCGGGTTCCCGCCGCGTCCACGGGTCGGCCCGGGCGCGGACGACGTGTACATGGGGAGGCGCGGGGGGTGGCTGCACGAGGAGGAACAGGAAGCAAGAAAGGACGCGGTTACTACTTACGGGTTGTTGTTTCCTTTTGGAGGGGACACAAGATTTGGAATTGGTGGTGCGCGCGCGCACGGGACGCACCTGGTGGGTACAGAGTGAATGCGACACTGCGCGCGCTACGTGTCGTTCGTCGGGACAGAGACGGTGGCAGAGTGAAGGTCAGTGGGTGTAGGGGTTTCCTTTTCCACCAGCGGTCGCGCAGTTGCTTGCCGCACGAGGTTGCACACGGTGGGAAAAGGATGCTTTCGTTCGTTGCCTTTGCGGTCGGTGGCTTGGAGACTGCGTGGCTCCTCCGCTGCCTACCTCTTGCTTGCGTGCTCTAGACGTCTGTCTGTCTGTGTGGGTGTGGGTGTGGGTGTGTGTCTTTGGCCCCTGAACGGTAGAATGGCCGTCGCAGCGAGGAAAAGGGGGGCGGGAGGAGGCGGAGCGAGAGGGGGTGGTGGATGGGGGGACTCGGGGACCCGAGAGTGATGGTCTCTGCAATTCAAACGGGTAAAGCCAGGCCGGCTCGCAGCGACGAGGCCGCTGGCCGCGGCGCGTTTGGATATCAGGAGTACGAGGACTATTATTTCTTGAAGGCAAACTGCGCGTGGTGACGTAAGAACCAACCGAGAAGATCATTTCGGGTCTGGTCCGCATAGAATACAACGGCGCCAGCTGTTGACTCGTGCTACGTACGAACGCTTAGCAAAACATTGTGCACGTAAATCACAGCCTGCGCTGGTCTCGAGGACACGGCCACATGTTCAATGTGTGCCAAAGGAGGCAGATCTGCTGCATCTCGAGATAAACAATGAAAGCCGTTGGCAAGTGATGTACAGGGTACGAGTCGCATTTTGCCCCTATGTTTTTCTCTATCGGTATGTAATGTGCACATCGGCGTTTTTCGGACGTGAGTTTACGCGCTTGCAAACCGCATAGACACGTGATAGGTGTGACCGAGTGAGTAAACAGAATGACAAGCCGGGACAGGGCTTTGTCTGTCCGATTCTTAACCCGAAAAATGCATTCGTATCTTCCCAGAGGAACGAATACCATATGAAGACTGACTCTATGTTTCGAACTTAAGACGGTCAGGCCTTCAGTCGAGTCTACTTGATGCAAGCTGATCAGTGCTCTCTCACCATCGATTTCGCTCGAGAACAACAGGGCCAACCCACGAGTCGTCATCACCAGACGACTGATATGGGTACACACACGCACACGGTCGAACGTGACGAAAGATACTGCTCCCCGATTGGTCCATCGGCCCTCCCTTCGATGATCGCTCTCGTTGGTCGAGTCGATCGGAGAGCCTCACATTGTGTGCCTTTGTCGATCGTCCTGCTTAGTACATACAGTCTACGCCAAGTCTTGTGTTTTTTTTCCTCCAGCGCATCGCTCTTGCCGGCCCTTCCCCACATGGCTACAGTCGACAACGCGCGGCTCTGCCCGACAACGAACGCCCGCTGTGTCGAATAAGACCACATCCGTCGCGTGACTCGCGCATCGCTTGTCTGTGCAATGCCCTGTGGTGGTGGTACTCCACCGCATGGCAATCGAAAAACGACCTCGTGCTACACACGAAAACACCTGCCATCGGCCGTCAGCAAGGGACGGACCGGTCGCTGGGCCCACAAGCGGGGCGACATCTTGCATCATTATCGTGCGGTATAGACGACTTGCGCCGCCAGTCGGGCAGTCGTCACGGGTCGAGCAGCGCAATGTTTTCGAGACAGCAGGAGAGAGACACGCACACAAATACACACCAATCAACGACCAACAGACACGCGCTCTCTCTCTCTCTCTCTCTCTCGGTATGCCCCACTCATTTGCCACAGATTATACCGTCTCGTCTCTCCTCACCCCTTCAAGTCGATATCATCTTCCACAACAACAAAAACAACCCACGACCGCGCAACAATACAGCCAGTCGCCCAATCGTCGCTCCGGTACACACACACACACACACACACAACGCACACACACTCACACAAACATACACCTAAATGTCCTTTCACGTCGATATAACTCGTTCTATTAATACCCCCACGACACTTACAATCCACATCACACCTCCCTACAATCCGACACGGCCGTCCACTCGCGTCCACTCGCGTCCACTTACATCCGCCCACACCCGCCCGCCAAAACGCCAGTCGCCCCGCCACTTCCACCCCGACATCCAACGCTCGACACGCCCCCCCGTCCCCCCCCGTCCCCCCACTTCTCCACTTGCCCACTCGCCCTCGGATGGTGCGGTCGCTCCCCCTGCGCAGCGGCTTCTTCCCGTCGCCCGCGCTGTCCGCCGCCGAGCAGACCGAGCTCCTCCTCTGGGCGCGCTCGCTCGTGCCCGACCTCGTGCGCCAGCCCGACGTCGAGTGGACAATGCTCTCGGAGCGCAAAGGCGTGCAGCTGTGCGAAGACCGGCAGAAGGGCGGCCTCACGTACTCGATCCGCGCGGTCGCGACCGTCCGCGCGCCGCTGGACGACGTCATGAGCGTCTTCCGCGCGCCCGCGACGCCCGACTACCGCGCGCTCATGCAGCTGCAGCTGCGCGAGTGCTTTGGCGACGCCGCAGTGCTCTTCCACCAGGCGCAGAACGACGCCGAGGCGCTCAGTATCAAGTGGACCGCTGCGCGCACGAAGAAGAGCGTCGCGACGCTCGGGGGCCACGTCGGGCTCGACTTTTGCTTGCTCGAGTACGTCGGCGTCGTGTCGGCCGACGTCCTGACGGGCCCCGTCGCCGACAGTAGTGCGACGGCAACAGCTGCCGCGTCTGTGGGCGTCTGCCTCTACGAGTCGATCGACCAAGCAGAGTGTCCCGTGCTGTACGACTCGCACCGCCTCGAGCGCGCGTCGGTGTCCATGTGCGGCTTTGTCTTTCGGCCGCACGTCGACGACAGTGGGGTCGAAGCCACGTTCGTCTGCAGCATCCGGCAGCCGCCCGGCGTGCGCGCCCAGCGGCGCTGGCACCGCGCGCTGCTGGCGCACTGGGCCGAGTCGGTCGGCGTTATTGAAGAGGCCATTAGCCGCCGACGCATCTCGAAAGAGCTCACGAAGCGCCGCGTGCCCACGTGGGTCAGCGACAAGGACCGCGCGTGCTGCCACTTGTGCCTCAAGACGTTTACGAACACGCGGCGGAAACACCACTGTCGTGCCTGTGGCGAGATCATCTGCCGCGTCTGTTCGGTCTACAAGAGCGTCAACTTGCAGTCGGTGGGGCTGACGACGCTCCGTGTGTGCAAAGCCTGTATGGACGGCACGTCGACGAGTGCGCTGCACGCGCTGGAGAAGAATGAGACGACGGATGGGGGACCGGCAGTGTCGGGAGCTACTGCGGCTGCTGCTGCTGCTGCTGGTGGTGCTACTGGTGCTGGTCATCGCGTGTCGGCCGAAGGAGTGGTGTTTCCAAAGGGTGTGGACAATGCCGTGTTGCGAGATGCAGTGGAAGAGTATGCGTTGGCGCTGCCGGGTGCTCAAGTGTCGACCGTGCCGGATCTCGTGGGCATTGCCTGGCTGCAGCAGCTCGCGGCACGGGATGAAGAGAGCAAAGCGATGGTGAATGCGTTGATGGAGCGACTGCGCATTGATGTGCAGGAGAAGGGCACGGGCGCCAATACGGAAGAGCAGGTGGACATTTACGACACGCTGTGTGACTTGGCCGCCCAGACGCTGGCGTGCAAGTACGCTGTTGTTAGCCTTGTGGACGAGAACCGCCAGTGGTTTAAGAGTGCCGTGAACGTCAAAGAGTCGGAGGTGCCGCGCGACTTTAGCTTTTGCGAGTACCCCGTACGCGATCAGCGACCGCTTGTGGTGATGGACACGTTGCAGGACCCGCGGTTTAGGTCGAACCCGTTCGTGACGGGTCCGCTTGGGGTGCGTTTTTTGGCTGGCGCGCCACTGTTTACGGTGGACAACGAGTGCGTTGGTGCAGTGTGTGTGTTGGATACAGCACCTCGTGAGTCGCTGCAGGAGTCGCAGATTGCCACGATGCAGAACTTGGCACACTTGGCAATGGTCATGGTGCAGGAGCGACGGGAGGCGCAGAATAAGGTTGCGCGCGCCATGGCGTCGTCTCAGCTGGTCCCGGCGCGGCAGCATGGCGGTCAAACGACTAACACGGTCGAGTCGTCGGACCTCGTGCCACTGAGCAGCTAC
Source organism: Hyaloperonospora parasitica (assembly GCA_029452305.1). Classification (NCBI taxonomy): domain Eukaryota; phylum Oomycota; class Peronosporomycetes; order Peronosporales; family Peronosporaceae; genus Hyaloperonospora; species Hyaloperonospora parasitica. The sequence goes on along the minus strand of JAPPWB010000425.1, from coordinate 9,256 downwards.
TCGGAGACGTCGATGGTTGTACAGGGCCGCGAACGACAGAAAGAAGACACAGTGTTGAAGGAGCAGATGATTCAGCTGCTGCGCAAGGCGTCGCAAGTACGCGATCAGGTAAACTTGCAGACACACAAGCAGCAAGCAGGACTCCAGAGCTCTGCTGAATAGATGACCGGCCAAGTTTTGCCACCTTGGCAACGCCATCTCCGAGCATCGTCACGTTACGGTTTCTTTGCTTTTGCGAGGATGAGATCAAGGTACACATAGAAGAACAGAAGAAAACAAGAAGAAAGTCTGTTGCGGCACAAAGAGGACGTACATGATGGAACGATCATACTGGTTACGACCGCGCGGTGGTTCGAAGCGAGTGGAAGCTGATGGACATTGGCGGGAAGAAGGACGCGACATCGCGATGGACCATCGTGCTTGCGCCACATGAAGAAAGTGTGGTCGTCATGTTCGACTTCATGACAAGAGTGCAGCCAAAACATGTCGAGCTGACGATGTATAAGAACGAAAACAGCTGAGTGGAGATGTGAGCAATGGTCTCTATAACACGCAGTAAAATGCCGGTCGATCATTTGTAGTATAGGGAAAAAGAATAGGGACTTTAGGGAAGCAGTCCGTAGTCCGTAAGCTTTCGATAATGCAGATATGCTAATGCGCGTGTTATTAGCAGAGTGTAGTGTTGTAGCACGACAGCAACAGCGTCTGAGCACGTCACACCCATTTCGTCTATTGCGTACACTTCTCGTCTCGTCCGGCGTATATGTTTATCAGATACATCGAGTGGATCGCTCGCTGACGACCATACGGTCTTGACATACTCCAGACGCTTGCGGCTGATGGGTCAGGACATGCTGCAGTAGAGTGTGGATTCGCTGAAGGTCCAAGCATCGACTCGAGTTGATCACGTCGTAGAACTGACGACTGTAGGTATCTGACACTGCTTGGCGGATATTGCTACGGTAGTCCTGGGAACATGCAAGTGCTTTCATGCAACTAACATAGCCGAGCTCACTTACCCATACACAAACACACTTTACACGGCATCAAACGTCATGTTCAGCTCAATGAAGTACATTGCTTGGCTTTCCAATATCTACGTTCACGTTTGCAGGACACGAGTGTTCGCTCTGTCAGTAAGCGATCACATGAAGCCGACTATGACAAGTGATACTCGTTGAGAAGAGTAATGCTTGTCGGCAAATAACATTTGTAGGACAGTTCAGTAGTCTAAGATAGTCTAACCCACTTGACCATAGCCATCGCTGTTGCTACATGGGATCTGCTAGTTGCAAGAGGTACCTCGTTGGCGACGTTATACACTACGCACATCAGCTACTGCATGTAAGAAAACACGCACCTGCGGCATGGAACTCTACCAAAGCCATTTACTTCTAATTGTCATTGATACTGCTGTGTAGTGTTGCAAGAGGTATCGAGTGGACGACCGTTTCCAACGCATATCTGAGATTACTTTATGGACTGCAAATCGAAGTCGGGTTGTGATGTCACAACATCACGTTAGTTCCCATCGATGTCAGCATTTGCTCCCGTCTTACGATTACTTCTTGTTGTCGATGTAGATGGATATCAATACGCACAATCGACTTCTACTATGTTAAACTTGCAGCAGTTCGTGGCGCCGAGAGTGCTACTAAAAATACAATTCATAGCGATGAGTCTGAAGATAAACGCATGCAGCCGTCACTACTACTAGCACAGCTTGGCTGGACTAGGAACCATCGAGTCGACGCCATAGACTTCGACATGGTCTTATTAGAACAGACCACGGTATACACAGATCAGCAAGCGTAAACTCGGTGTTGCTCTGCGACCTTAATTGACATGTTCATTGTTCACGCCTGCTCGCCACGCGCTAGAATATGCGCCAGCATCTAGACTGTAGCAAGCAAGACGCAGGTATGACGATGGGAGTGCGTTGTTACCACGATATGGAAAACTTCATCTGGAGCAAAGTTTAGACTTTCGTGCTGACGAGAGGAGAACTGACTTGTATAGCTCAAAGACCTGGTTGCAACGTTTGGCAGCGTCTCACAATTGCTTCGTCCTAGTGAGGGTTCGGCATTGTGCCATTGACACCGAATGTCGACATGGGCATCAGTCCTGGACCATAGCGGCAAGAGGTTGTTCTCAATGCATCCACCAGATACAGCCTTGTTCGTATCCTGTACAAAATCATGCCGTGTCTCGACTCTGTTGCTAAACGGCGTGTGCCTAAAGCCACAATCGCAGAGAGCTTGTGAGCACATCGTAGTCTCAGCTGTGGCAATCGCCGATGCCCCGCATCCCTGCAATTCTAAAGACTGCGGCTGCATTACCGTTTCCACGACGATGTCGGAGCCGGGAAGAGGTTTGCGATCGGATTTAGTTTCGTATGTATACCACATGCCTAGCGCACATATAAAGCAAGTGCAGCAACGATAATGGGTAAGGAGAGCAGGGAGACGACAGCACCACATAGCGTCTTGCGATTGTCAGAGTCAGGTAAATGCAAGCTCACGGCTTTGGCAAAGCAGTAGCATCAAGAATCGTATATACGCTGTCGTATGCAAGGCTCACTTTGTAAGCCTGTCACTACCATCCTTTCTCTCATTTATCGTTCAGACTCGGTATCCCTTCAGGCTACCACGACAGGTTGACCAACCCAACTATTGTTTCCTCATTCGCAAAGATTGCCGAGTATGTTGCACACAGCGATGTGCAGACACATTGCTCTGTTTGCAAAGCTGTTCTCCGTTTTGTTTTTACTATTTGAAACATGATAGGGGAAGCGTCCATCAAGTTTGTTCTGTCGTAAACAGTCCTAAAGGTACAGTCGCATTGGGCATAAGAACTTCGCCGACATAGTTCTTTGTTCACATGCGGCTTGGCACATCGCACCACAGTACGTACAAAACACTTTGTCGTCATCGATCGTATGCTTACGCGGGAAGGAACGAAGTACACTTCGACCGCCAATTGTGATTTGGTCGGTGTGCCCGTTGTGTTTGCCTGTTGCCTTACCTTCAACCTGTCTTTCTTCTTCTCCATCTCGGTAGCAGTCGGATAGGGCATGAGAGTAAGCGAACATTTCCTGTGCGGTCGCAGCACTTGACGGCAGCGGCAACCGATTACACGGCCCAGGCATCTTTTCCACAGCCTATGGCAGTAAGTCGGTTTTCTTCTTCCTACGGCTCGACACAAGGGCTTGCTTGTACTTTGCTGATGTTAGCAGCGGTAGCACTCTTTGCCGGTCGGGAGGACCTTAGTATACATCGATTGCATCTTGGCCGTCGTTTTAGGTGACTGCAACTTGGCTACGACATTGGCACACACTTTGAGCCATCCGTGATATCCGATGGAGCGTTGTCGTTGAAAAGGAGACACTATCTCAGCTCACGGTCAACCCACCGCCTGACATGTGCTGCTACAAGCATTCGCACACCACACACGATCGAGTACGACACCTTCAACACGCGCCAACATATCCAGGATCCTGCAAGTAAAGCACCTTGGCATCTTTCTGAAGAACCGTAAACTCTGCAACGCTATCGAATTCTCAGTCCATCGAAGTCCGAACGTACCGAAACGAGCACAATAGCTGTGAAATGCCCTTGCTCCATCTACAATTACCGGATCGATCACACAACGTCCATGCAAATGTAAATGTCTTGGCGATCACGAACTCCCACGAGTTGCGTCGTCCACAAGACTGGTCGTCTTTTATTTACATGTTAACCACAACATTCAATACTTACCCGCAAATTTAACATCAGACGCCGTGATATTTATTTGTTTGATTGTACATCAGATTTTTCCTATTGTCAAGTTCCGATATTCTGAATGATCAGTGCACATTTCAAGGTATGGTGAACGAATGTATGCATAATACCGCTATTTATCGGCACACCATGAGCAAGTTGGTATCTGCGTAGCGAATCTTAATCGAGCAGAAGTTCCACATACAGCTGTGTGAGTCTATCTCACCTTTAGAGGAAAAGAGCCATTCTCAGGAGACAAGTATTTCGTTCGTATGGGTGTTTATCTATGTATAGGGCATAGGGTGCTCTTTGCTGATCAAATCATACTTACCTGACTGGTGCTTGACGCTGCTCAATGAGGGCGTTGACATGAGCCGGAGCAGGCCCCTTGCACTCCGGTGCTGTGAGGGTTCAGGAATGCTCTTTTGAGTAATTCCACAGTAGAATTTTTGTCAGCGGGGGTGAGCGCGTGCGCCGCCCCCACCACCCTCCAACAAGTACACACGCTGGTTTGCACCTTTCTTCGTGTTTTTTATTCTACTCAACTGTGTCTGCTGCGTGTCCTCTGTTGCGCCATGGCCATCTTCTCGCTCTTCGCGCGCGGTCGCGCGTGGTCGAGTGGGTCGCGGCCGCCGTAGCCAGCGAGCAGCACGGCATCGAGCGCGATTACGGCGCGGGACGAGGACGCCGTGTCGGTTGGGAGCGACTTCTTCAGCGACGACGGTGACGCGGACGACTCTGCGAGTGCTGCGACGGACGAGGGTGTTGCAGCTGCTGCTGACGCCGAGGACATCGACGTGGACGCCACCGCCGCCGCTACCGACGAGGACGCCGCTCGTGTCGGTGCTGCTAGGGATGCAAATCCAACAGCTGGTGCCGCGCGGGAACGACTGCTCGCGACTGCCGCGACAGGTCTGGTCGATGATGCCAGTCTCACTGAACCGATGGACAACGACGGGAACACCCTTCAAGACATCGACATTGCTGCTCAAGGTGTTGCCTTTCATGGCGCTATGGATCAAGCTGCTTATGATGACTGTTTTCAGGATGTTGAAGATATTCTATTTGAATACACCGTCGATGACGATGCTACTGCTACGTGCCCCGACTTCGATGACTCGATCTTCGACGCTGCGCATCCCGCCATGGAGACCGACGACTGCCCCGTTCTTGTCCAAGACGTCCGTCCGGTCGACCTCCTCGCCGAGTATCCTGCACCTCATCCCGTTCAAGCCGGCCCCGCTCCCGACCAAGCTGCTGCCTCCGACGCCGCCACTACCGACCCGCTCGCCCCCACGCCCGGTTGGACGATCGAGTCCCAAGACTCACGTTCACCGGCTGACTATCCGGATGTCGACGATGGTGCAACGCCTGCCCCGTCTCTGGCCACGCTATCCATCTACCCGCATAACGCAGCGACTTTTCGCTGCGTCGCGTGCGACTTTGTTGCACCGCAGCTTGCGGAGCTGCGTGCGCACCGACACCGGCGGCATCGCGGGACCCCGTTCATTGACATTTTCCGCAGTGGATGCGCCTGTGCAATCTCGTTTGCCCAACGGGCAGCGGCTACTCGGCACAGCCTCCACTGTGGAACAGCTCAAGAAGCCACTTTGACTGCCATATCGGCGCGGCTCATGGCACCCGCAGACACACCAGCGGCTGAAGGAGGGCCCATGGTGACACGCCGTAACCCTCCTCCAGACTTATCCACCCCACCCACTAGTTCCTTTTGGCCGTGGCTGGCCGCTCGCTCTCGTCTTCGTGTCCCAGCTTGCTCCGCGGGAAGTTCAAGCCCAAGCCCCAGCTCAAGACCCGGTACTGCAGCGTCGCTGTCCGGTGCCAAGCGTCGACGGTTAAACTCCTCGCTGCTGGTGGGTCAAGATGAAGACGTGGACATGGACCACAACGAGGATAATACCGTTGATGCTTTCCTCCGTCGGATGATGGTTTACGCCCCCGACACGAGCAACACTTCGACGACGCCCCCGCAAGATATTCGCCCGGCTACTGCGCCATCTACGCCGACTGTTGTGTCGTCCGAACTCACAAGACACGATGTCAGTCACAACGCGGGGGCTACGGATGATGAAGACGAAGTTGATGACCCCAATGATGCCGTTTTAGATGAACACTATGATGAACATTTCGATGACAGTTTTGATGACAATTCTGATGACAATTTTGATGACACTTTTGCTGGAGATGATGGACACGATGACACTGCTACTGAAAACGATAATAAGGCTGGTACCACCGATGATGGTGCAGGTGACAACGCTGCTGCTGGTACTGTTGCTCCGGGTGCATTTTATTTAGCGCACGACCATGATTCCACGATGAATGCCCAAGACCCTGAGCCCACTTCCTGGACGCTGTTCTTTGATGGATTGTGTCGCCGACGATCGATGGTATCTAATGCCGCTGCTGGGGAAGGAGCCATACTGTTTCAAGGCACGGTGAGCCAATGGACCATTTCTCGGTATCTGGACAGCACGACGCAGACCAACAACACTGCAGAGTATATTGCTCTGGTTGAAGGACTTCGTGGCGCTCAACATCATGGCGTGCGTCGCATCAAGGTGATGGGTGACAGTGCACTGGTTTTGGAGCAAGTGCGTGGACGCTACTCGTGCAATAACGCTCGACTTCGACGTTTGAGGAACAAGGCTCGCACTCTCCTGCACAACTACAACCACTACGATCTGGTCCATGTGGATAGGATGGAGAACCAGGCTGCTGACCAATTGTAAAACAGAGCTATTGACACTACAAGAACCCGCACCAAGTCTCCTGATCATGGGATTGATGGTTCTAGCTGTAGCTTGCGTGATTTCTTGCTCCTGTTGGTTGAAGATGGATCTCAAAGCCGGACTGATAACTTGATTGGCTGTGCAATGGAAATGGATATCTCACGTGGAGATGAAGAGTATGAAGACACGATTAACGATGAAGATGCTGCTGCCGATTATATCCGCCGTGACAGAGGTGAGACGTTTCCAGTACTTCCTGTCACCGCGGATAGTGCGCCGGCACGCCAACCAAGAATAAAGCTACGCTCCAATCTTAGCGATGCCAATCAAAAAGCTGCTGGATTGGCGGTAAAGCAGGATGGGGACGAATTTTCGGACAAGCTGACAGATTTGGGAGACCGAGAAACTGCAAAAATTACCAGGCTGCTCTCACGCCGTCAATTAATACGGCTCTACTTCCGTTCTCGCAGGGGCCTCGCCCGTCTGGACGACCTCCAAGTCTGACCAAGTACCCTGACCACCAGCGCGGTCGTCGACAACCACCGCAAACACCAGTCAGCCTGAAGAAACATGACGCGCTAGACAATCTGGAGGATATCCAACAAGAAACGAATTCGTCACAGCAAGCCATCAGGAAGTCAAGACGAAGTGCAGGCCGTGTTTGATAGGAGATGAAACGTAGTGTATTGAGAAAGAGGTTCCGCTCTCACGAGAAGGCCTGCGTGGAACAAGTTTCTGCTGAATTGCCTCAAGACCCCGAGAAATCTGCTGGTGATGAACTACCAATGCGATGTCCGATTTCACAAGGAGCTGTTCAAGAGTACTTTCAAGTTGTCAATACTCCTCAGCCTGCATTTAATTTCGACCATCGGGCTGGTGCTACGTTTCGACAGCCTCTTCCTACTATTAAGCCAGCCACTGCAGCCATGGATGCCCTTACGATGGAATTACCGTCAGAAGATGTGGAGATCTCTATTCACAAAGCGCATGCACACTCCAGCTCGGGTATCGATGATGTTGGGCACGATATTTTTTAAACCTATATGCCCGAGCTTTCGACGACCGTGCATGCTGCTTATGGTGTATGCTGGAAGCACAGAAAAATACCTGCTGTCTGGAAAAAGGTTTTGGTGCAGCTTATATAAAAGAAAGGAGACCCTACTGATATACGTAACTGGACACCCAGTTCCCTTCAAGCGTGCATATACTAATTCTTTTTGAATATGCTGATGAGGAGACTGATGCACTGGCTGGAAGCAAATAGACGAATGATTGACGCTCAGAAAGGGTTTCGAAGTATCAACGGCACCGTCGAATATAACTTCGTGAGCATGGCTGTGATCGAACAGGGCAAGAGATGATCTCGCCCTCTCCACATGATCTGGTATGACATCGAGAACGCATTTGGGTAGGTGCCATCGAAGCTGATCCGGCGTGTGTTGCTGACTACCGGTGTCAGTGTTTCCTTTGTGGATCGACTTATGAAAATTTACACAGGTGCTCTGTTCACTATGGCCAACACGGCAAACAATGCGACGGACCCGATCTAGAAACGGATGGGTGTTTTTAAAGGTTGTCTTCTGTCTCCGTATTTGTTCTTGGTTGAAATCATGCCCCCGTGCGTGCGTTACACGAGCTTGCTCCGTAGATCAGAGTTCCCGTGTCGTCTAACCGTAAGGTTTTAGTGACGGCATATGCAGACGAAGTAAAGACAATAAGTTTCTACACCGTTGGTATTAAAAAACGCACTCAGTAGTTTTAGCGGAGCTACAAAGCTCCGTAAGTCAGAGGAAGACTTAGCGCTCTACAATAATCGTTTGTTCTACGAACCCGACCCATAGAGTCAACAAGCTCAGAGAGCTTACGGTACCTGTTCCAAGGGGGGATTAAACGATTCAAAGAATCAAACGCACAGAGTGCACAAGGAGCAGCATCCTTAACAAGGAGTTGCTACTTCCTTACGATCGCTAGACGCCTCAGAGAGGCACGTGTCTTTTGGATCAAAATAGGAGCTGAGCTTTTTTTCTTCTTTTGACCTAAAAGAACACCGTAGAACAAAGTAAATAACCTACTCGCTTATGTACTAAATAATCCTTTTAAAAGATCTCGTAATCAATGGTTGATAGACATCAGTCTTCAACAATTAATACTGTGCTCTCATATTACTTTAAAGGGTCTCACATCCCTTGTGTGTACCACACCTATTGTCGACTACCAATCGACGTATAACCCCGTTTCCCCCTCCTCCACCAGACTGACGTTTCCACAAAACGTCAATCGCATTCTTTCTTTGAAGAGGACGGTGTGTGTGCGCTTCGACCTTACGGTTAGCAAAACACAAAACACCATGGCATTGCCATCCATGAGTCCTCGACTCTCTCGTCCTACCTCGACATCGATGTGGAGGTATATTATGGTAGCGATACCGATATCCATGGTGAATAGAGGACAATGTCCGAATCACCAGTGCAAGAGGCACAACCTAATACTGCACCAGCTTCATTTGCCGAGCGTGGAGAAGCCAACGCGCCATCGGCGCCGCATCAAACGTCTTCGGCGATGCCATCATCACCAATCCTCTCGATGAGCAACAATAGTTAGCTATCCAAAGAGAGGAGAGCGCTCAGCGCCTTATGCAGCTTGCTGCAACCCTTGAGGGTCGTCGTGGCTATCTGTTCCCACCAGTCAATGTGGAAGAGCGTATACACCAAACGACAGATCGTTCTTTGGCAACGTGGGCCATTA
>JAPPWB010000424.1:0-22782 GCA_029452305.1 Hyaloperonospora parasitica | reverse complement strand
GCGACATCTCGCGCTGCCATGTAAACCAACGAGTACAACAGATCAGTTGCCCCTTGATCGTCTTCTTTGGCCCACCATGCAACACACGCATTTCACAATGTCATGGCAGGATGGAACGATGACCTCTATTTTCAGATACGAAGACGTAATGCACAAGATTCGTGTCAAACGAACCACTTACCCCCCTCAAGTCGAGGGGATGCCAGGTTGGGTGGATCAAACAACCCGTTGCGGCCAGCTTCCAAATCTTCGCCGCAGTCCATCTGTACATGAGTGATTCCACATACCGAGTTACATCCCGACTAGCTGAGCAAGCACATATCATGGTGGCACCCACGCATGCGTAGAAAGACATCCACTGGCACGTACACTCCTAGAAGTGCCCCGAGATGGGCTGTAGACGGCACTCTGATGAGGGCTCTGCAAAGCGCCTGAAGCCGAACCCTCCGATGCGGAATCGTAAGCATGGTCTTCGCACGACTCGACGAGATCTGCAGCGACTATTGCTGCTAACTCCTGCAGCTCTCGCTTTGACTCTTCAATAGTCAATTGCAGAGCACGCAAATCTTTTCGTTTCATAGTCCGATCAGATGGTTGCGATAACCCATTTGTAGGTCCACTAGCACACATGGCATCCTTCGCGCGCTGGTGTCGTCGCACAGCGGCCACAACGAGGAGCAAGTAGCGCTCAATATCTCGCATCAGCACCAGACTGCCAAGTCCAGTCGATACGAAAGCAGGAATGCCAACTCGTCCAGCCGGATCGATTCGATCTGGAATCGCCCGTTGCTCGCCTTCTGAAATAAGTGCCTCGATCATACTCGATAGATCCTCTTGCGACGCGCGGATGCTGAGCTTCAGCGCGTCCAGTTCTTGTACCATCTCTGCAAAATCGACACCGTGCGGACCGACACTGTGCGTCGGTTGCGCGCGGCCCGTTCTCCTTCCACCTGCTCGTTCGTGTGCGCGTTGTCGGCGATCCACTGCGGCCGTCGACCGCAGCAGGTGCACGTCAATGTCCTGCAGCAGCTGCGCTCGCCATCCGCGAGCTTTGAGCGACTGTTCATACTCTGTCCACTCGGTCTCTTGCCCACATACTACAGCACAAGTGTCGGCAGTCTCTGCTCTCCTCTGCACCACCGGACCTGCTCGAAGCTTCGGCGGCGGCTGCTGCTCGTCCACGGGCTCTTTCACAGCTGCTGCGACTTCAGCAACTGCGACTTCAGCTGCTGCGACTTCACCTGTCCGCTCCTTCCGCAACTCCACCGGCACAAAAGGCACTGACCGCTTTCGTGAATTTGGCTCAATTGGGTTCAAGTCCGCCAACGTCCCGACGGCCGTCGAGAGCTTTTTCCGGCGCTTCCACTTGCGCTGCGACCGGTCGCCCAACGGCTTTCGCGCGTCTGTCGTCGGTTTACTGACGTCCGCGAGCCGTTTGCTCTCTGACGGCGCTGTGCGCATCGGCACTTCGTCCGGCAGCAGAAACGCGAGTCCCCCCTCTCGAAGAATAAACGCATACAATTCGCCTTCGCCAACGAAAAAGTCGCGCTGCTGGCGACTGGCGTAGCCGCTGGTTTCGGCTTTTTGCAAAACCCCCGGTAAGTAATACAAATTTTGCTGTTGCAAGCCATGCGGCTCGACAATGGCCCAGCCGCGGGCTTTGATGATTTTGACAACTTCTTTGCCGCTGATGCCGATGCGAGCGAGCAACTCGCGCGGCGATCGCGTCTCGCGGGACATGGCGACATGCCCCTGGACGCTGCTGCGTCTCGTGGCGAGCGACTTGGCTGCTGCCGCCGCGGCCGCGAGAGACGCCATGTAGTCTCTAGTAGAGGTTTTGTCCGTCCAGCAGAGTGTGTATCCATAAAAGTGATGAAAGTTTGAGGGGCAAAATTCATAGTACGAGAAAAATTTCGGGATAGGGATTTATACCGTAGTATTCGTTTTTGATCGGCGACAATTTTGACCGTTTTTACGTCCGTGGACGTCGGATGTGGTCGCAAAGGTGGCAGCAATTTGCAATGAGGTGGCAGCGACTACTGCCAGCGGTACAAGCGGATGCTTTGTCTCGATCGTGTGTACGGTACAAGCGCACGAGTGCCAAATGTGCGCGTGCAAGTGCTAATGCTGCGGCTATTGGCTCCGGTACGTTTTTGACCACTCGAACGGATCGTTAATGTTTTGTCGAAAATGATGTTATCAAGTGTTGATTATTGACCAGAATGGTGTCGAATGTTTTGGATTGTTGTGGGGTTTTCTTGTGATTGTGATTGTAATTTTTATATTATGATGATCCGATCATTTGTTACAAAGCAGACCGTCACATGGCGTTGACAATGGCGATTCGGCAGATTGAGAGCAGCTTTGGTAAGGGCGCCGTGATGCAATTGGGATCGACGTAAGTGATTGAATCATATGAAGACGTATTTTGGATCAGTTGGAAAGAAACAACAGCTGATGGTTTTTTGGTCTCTGTCACTACTGCTATGCTGATGTAGGAAAATCGCAGAGCGCGTCGACGTGATTTCGTCGGGCTCCTTATCGCTCGACGTGGCTCTGGGTATTGGTGGAATACCGAGAGGGTGCGTGTCGTGTATCGCGGTATGCATTGTGGATTATGGACTGTATATTTGACCTCATTGTTTGTGCCTCCTGCTAGACGAGTGGTGGAGATTTACGGCCCTGAAAGCTCGGGCAAAACCACATTGGCACTGAGCTGTATTGCTCAAGCCCAAAAGACAGAGGGCGGTGTGTGTGCCTTTATTGACGCAGAGCACGCGATTGACGCGCACTACGCCAAGGCGTTGGGTGTTGATATCGACGCTCTATACGTCTCGCAGCCTGATTCTGGAGAAGAAGCGCTGGAGATTGCTGACACGCTCATCAGATCTGGGGCAGTGGACCTTGTTGTGCTGGACAGTGTCGCGGCGCTCGTGCCCCGAGCGGAGCTGGAAGGCGAGATGGGGGACCAGCAAATTGCTCTGCAGGCACGCCTGATGAGTCAAGCTTTGCGTAAGCTGACGGGTTCGCTGTCCAAGTCCAATTGCACCATCATATTTTTGAACCAGATTCGGCAAAAGGTGGGTGTCATCTTTGGGTCACCCGAGGTAACGTCGGGTGGAACGGCGTTGCGCTACTACGCTTCAGTACGGCTGGATATCCGCCGCAAGACGGCGATCAAAGAGGGCGATCAGGTCGTCGGCAATGAGACGGTGGTCAAGGTGGCGAAAAACAAACTTGCGTCGCCTTTCAAGGTCGCTAACTTTGACATGATGTTTGGACACGGCATTGATCGCCAGTCGGAGCTGGTAAGATCAAAGTTGTCGTTGCCGATTGATGTGAAAGGGACTGATGAGCAATTGTATGCTTAGCTTGACTTGGGCGTTCAGCATGGCCTGTTGAAGCGCTCGGGTGCGTGGTACAGCGTCGCGGGGAGTGCCGGTGAGGTTTGATGGCAATGTTTGACCCTTTTTGGTGCTACTGCTGATACCGTCTGAATCTCACTCGTTTGCAGAACCGATTGCCCAGGGCAAAGCCAAAGCCAAAATGTACTTGCAGGAACACCCAGAGATCGCGAAAGACCTGGAAGCAAAGTTGCGTCACATGATTTTTGAGCCGAGTGGAGCTGAGAAAGAGGTCGGAGACGCTGGCGTCGGACTGGACCTCGATGTGGATGACAAGAACGAGTCTTCTGTCTCCCGCATTGAGGAAGCTGACATCGGCGACAGTGACAGCAGCAGTGACGATGCAAGAAACATGTGAGAACGTATCAGCTGTCACGGCACTTTATTTTGCGATGCTGGAAACCTCGGCGTCCATAAACTGCTTGCTTGCGTATCTCTACCTCGACTACGTTACCCATTGTCTGAAGGCCGGCGGGCACGCAATGCTTCCCGGCATGCACGATGTCGACATGTCAGCGACGTAGAATGTTCACTCACCTGCAATCCAGTGACCAAAGCTCTAAATAGGTAGCCCACAGATACAGACTAGACCGCCTAGAATGCCATGTTGAACGACGTCGGCGGGAGAACATTCGCCACTTGACACCGCTCAGCCTTCGAGTAGCGTTTTTTTATCACCGCCAGGTTGTTTGACGGTGAGTTGGAGTACAACGTCTGGAGCTCGCCCATGCACCCCTTGAGACCCGACCAATTGTACTGGCAAGCGTCCACTAGCTCCTTCGTCTAAACGCAAAACCCACAAAACGGTTGGCACTAATCAAGTAAGATATGCCTAGCAGACAACGCACCATCGGGAACCCATCCACGGTGTACATTGCCATCGAAAGGCAGCATGTAGCTACCACAGACGGCAAATACTTCAAAAACTGGTACTCTTGTAATGCCAGCTCAAGCAAGTAGTGCGCCAGCATGGACGTCTTTTTCTGGATGGGCGGGATCATGCGCTCGTATATATTCAAAAAGTCCAAAGCTAAGCACACAAACAAGCAGTAAGACCAATGACGCCGATATACATTCGGCAATCGTGTTCGACACGTACCGGTGGGCACCGAGAGCGTAAAGTTGAGCGTATTCAACAACTTCTCTTCCATTTCCAACACTTCCACGGATGTATACACGTTATCGGCGCACATCGCGAGATCTTCCACCCCAATATAGGAAACGTCCTCGCATTTAGAAGCGACGTGCAAACAAGTCGCCCCGAGTAATTGAAACTGCGTCTTTTTCACCATTACGATATCCAAGTACCGGTCGGTGTAATTGACTGCCAAGAACGCGGTTCGTAGGCACATTTCAAACACGTCCACCACTAGTGCGGCACACACAAAATCATAAACGGATGTTAGCTCGCTTTGCGCGCGCGCATGACGACGCAACCATAACGCACCTTCGATCAGCCAATCGACAAGCATCGACCGGTGTGCCGGCCGAAGTGTTTTCTGTCGGCTACACATCGTTACGTCAATGTTAGAACATGGAGTAGCACTCGCTTGTTTAGACAACCACTCATGCCTTTCGTACCTCAAATACTTAATTTCTTTCCACGACTCTAGCTCTGTCTGACGCAAGTAAGCATGGAACAAATCCACGTGCTCTGGAGTAGAGCCAATCCGGGCTCGACTCATTGTGTAGCACATTTGGTCCATTGGAATCTTTGGCGTGAGCGGCAGAAACGCAAAAGCCTCGTTTGAGAAGTATGGGTGGCGAAGCGCGTCTTCGGCTGTAATTCTTTGGTCGGGGTTGTACACGAGAAGCTTAGTCAGCAGATCGATGCCAAGATCCGAGATCCTTGGAAATAAACGATTCAGGGGTCGACGCTTCCAGTGAGGAAACTCAAAGTGATAGTTGGGCAACGATGAAAAGCCTGGCCACGTCTCAGACGTTGGCGTTGACAGCTTGCTGAAAATTTGAAACAGCTGGTCAATTTCGGAGATGCCCGTGAACAGCGGCTTGCCCTGGGCCATCTCAGCAAAAATGCAGCCCACAGACCATATGTCGACCGCAGAGGAATAGCCGCGCACCCCCATTAGTATCTCTGGAGGACGGTACCACAACGTTACTACCTCCATCGTGTACGTTCGCCGAGGAATCCCCGTTGCTCTCACCAGTGCAAAGTCAGAGATTTGGAGCGTAGCGTCACCTACAAGCAAACATCACGATACAAATGCATTAGTTCGAGTACACGCATGAGGCTCAGTCATGGCAACGTACTGAGTGTCTCCGTGTCAGGCGCATTGATCAACAAATGTTTAGGTTTCAAATTACGGTGTAACACTCCGCGGCGATGGCAGTACGCGATTGCATCCAGGAGTTGGTGAAGCAGCTTGCGAATCTGTTCCAATTATACGACAAATGTAAGGAGAATGTTTGCTTGGCTCGTGCAGACAACAACCTTGGTTTCGTACCACAGTCTCCGACAATACGCGGCCACCGGACGGGTCCCCTGTTGGATTGATGACTTCGTGCAGCGTCTTGTCCACGTAAGGAAAAAACACATGGAGTTCGTCTTTAGCGAGACTTATCAGCTCGAGGGACGCAATGTGATCGTGCTTGATCCCTTTCAGGACAGCTAGCTCTCTGAGCATATAATACGGGACTCCTTCTCCCTATTTCATGCGAGCAAGCACAAGCCAATGTCAGTGCACTCTATCATACAAAACGTGAGATATTCCGCGCCAGGGTCTACCTTGGGAAAAACTCGAGCCTTTTTCATAGCCAGGATTTTTCCAGTCGAGCGCTGGCAGCATTTGATGCAAGTGCCTTCGGTCCCCTTGTTCTTGATGCCCAAGTTCTTGAAATTGATCCAGTTGACTGACCCTTCCTGTGTCACACTCGGCAGCGAACGATACAACGACCGCCGACTCGTCAGCTCTTTCCACTTCTTCGACACTTGCGACATGTTCTGCAGGTCTTTTGCCGTCACCAAGAAGGCAAACACGTGCAAGATAATGTCGGTCGGCTGCAAGTCAAAGTGCTCCGACGGCGTCAGCGCCGCTTCGACCTCGTTCATTTTCACCAGCGGCAGTCGTCCACTGCCGTCGTAGTCCTCCTCGTCGTGCGCAGCCGGTGAGGCAATCAGGATCTCCCGCCGCACGACTTTACTCGCGCGGTGCTCGACCGCCCGTTCTGACGGGTCGATCGAGAACCCCTCGTCCCCCACTTCTTGGCTGTGAATGTGTTCTCGCGCGTACGCCACAAACTCCGACAGCACAGTCGCTGCCCTCTTGTCCTCCCGTTTCCGCTTCCCAACTGCCGACACAAACACAACAGTACCACACACAACAGTACCACACAACAACAACAATAACAATTACAACCCACACAGTCAGTGCTCCGTGCACGACCCTATCCCCCGTTTTCACCCACAATAAAAAAGATCCATGGGCCACTTCGTACTTAACGAGACTGCCCCACCTCCCAGCGCCGCGCTCGCTCTGGTCGGTGTCGGGTCCGACACGGGACCTGCGACGTCGCACACATCTGCTGCCCCACTGCAGCGCCGCACTGCCTCTTGCGCAGCAGCGACCGCGCGATCTGTTTTCTGTTCCTCGTCGGCCCACAGCCCCACAGGCGCCGCACGTCGCTCCCTTCGCGGCGGCACTCCGACGGCCGCAGTCGCCTCAAAAGGGGCGCGCGGCGTCCCGCCCAACGCCGCCAGCAATGGATTCTTCGGCTCAGTGGGCCTCACGAGCGGCCACTCGGTGCCCTCAACTGGCTCGCGGTCCGTTGGGGCCATTGCTGAAGTAACGCTATGCAAAACCGGGCGTTGACTGGCGCCAGTGCTGCTGCTGCTGCTGCTGGTCGAAGTAGCAGTCGTAGCAGTCGTAGCAGTCGTCGTTGAGGCCCGACGTTTCTTTACTGGCGTCGCGTCTGACACGTCGGGGGCGGCAGACGGGGCAGCGTCCATGAGCTTTTGCGTCTCGAGGCCGTGTGGCGGATCCGTCCAGAGTCGAAGTATAACTATCGAGAGAGAGGGAGAACACGTGATGGTCAGGTCCGTACCGTTTGGTGTATGACACATGAGAGTGTGAGAGAGAGAGAACTCGACCTGCTGCCTGCGTCGTCGACAGGGCACCGCTGGCGCAGGTAAAGAGAAGACGGCCGACCGGAAGCGGTGGCCACTGTTCGCTCTCGTAGGCGGTCGGGCGAGCGCAAGATCTTCTTTCAATCGCCCCACTTCCGCTTCGTCTTTGCCTCTGGGCGTTGTTTTCTTTCCCTTTCTGTCGGTCTTTCGTCGTTTTCTTTCCTTTTCGTGCGGTCAAAGGGGTTTTCGTTTCCTTTCGTCGGGTGGCGGACGAGCAGAACGAGGAGCTACTCACTCGGTCGCTCTCCCTCGGGTCGTTTCACGACCTTTTCATTGGCGCAGCGACCCGAAACTGCGCTGCGATTGGCTTGGACGAGACTCCCCACACAACGGGTCGTCGCGTTGTGGTCGCAAAATGGTGAAACAAACGGGCGGGATGGGTGACGGCTGACTACAATCACGCATGCCATCTATCGACCTGGCTCGACCCGACATGGCCCATGGCTCGACTTACAGAACCGTCGTAAGTGGGTTGCGAGTGAGAACTTCGTTCTGCTTGAATGTCATATGTGACGTCGGGTCGGCTGAGACGGAAGACACAGGTTGTGTGCCCGGCCGTACTCGAAGGATAAACAGCTTTTTATGATACGGAGTCATGTCGAGACATCATCGGTGCAAAAGGTGTGTAGACTCCTTGTTCTCCTTCTTGGTGAACAGAAGCGATAATGTGTCGAAAAGCCGGTGAAAGTTCGTAAACCTGGTGGACTGCGCTTAGATGATGAGCAAATGTTACGCATTGACAATGCACGCACTAGCCGCATGATCATTGTTATAGGTGCTAGGGGGACCCAAAAAACATCAATACGTAACGAGAATTCGCTACTCCGTGGACCCCTTGGCACTTGTGATTTGTTGTAAACTAGCACAATGAATGATCAATGGTATCGCCCGGCTGGATGATGACAATTTTGCGAACAATTTCGGCACAACATAGCCGGACCCCAGCGGTCTGCGAGTCCAGTATTCCTACTTTAAGGACAAGAGTTTTCTGCAAGTGAGGATGCAGCCATTGATTGGCAACACCAACATATACACTGCATTCGTAATGAATTAGCTGGTACGTACTCATCAAAGTTCGAAATCTTGTCAAACATGTCTCGATGTCGACCAAGCTTGACGCCGATTGCCTGCAGCCCGCCGCATTTACCAACGTTATACTACCTTGGGTGTCTAATGGATAATGTTTGCACCGATGAGTTCCAAAACTAAGAAACAAAAAGTGCGATTGTGATGCAACACGCACGAATGCGCGACAGCTTGCGGCAAAACTGCCTCGAATGTACAAACGCTGCATACGAATGCGTACCATGTGGTGTAGTGGCTTGTTAAGAGCTCTAGTATTGGCATAGAAAGGCATCGGGACACTCTTGCTCAAGGGAATTGTACCTAATAAGGATTCGATTCTGTCTCAATTGGTTCTTTCTCATAACTATCCCGAGTTTTCGCTCAAGATCAAGTCAAGCTGCAGCGTGTGTATCCAGCGTGGCAAAGTGTGATTCTGTGGTATATTGACCACTCTTTCTGGGCGTACAATCATTCGCATGTATCACCCTAATGCATGCTGCGGCATGTACTCGCTGCTAAATGTGCCGCTCCTTATCTTCCCTTAATTTCATCACGTCGAAATCGTACAAATTCTTATAATAATAGCTAACGACTCAATACAATATCAAAAACATACGTTTATAATGTGACCAAGTCGCTTTGCTAAAATCCTATCCAATAACGTCGACTTAGATTGCGTAGTAATCCAAGTCGACGATATTGGATGGAATTCAATAAAAGCGACTTGGTCTGCCGCAAAAATCATGACGCATTCATCAGGGAGTAGCCGGTAGATGACAAGCTAATGATCACTACTTAGTAATGTAGTGCATTCTGTGCTCATGGCGCAAAAATGCCAAACAGTAAACTAGGTAAGCTATACAATGACGGTGGCGTATTACGACAAAGTATGTAATCAGACTGCTGTTAAAAAATTAAACAGAAACATCACGCGACGTTGAATCCTGCCTCAGTCGTTGAGCCTTATGTCGTAAGTCACCTGATACTACCACACGTTAGTGAGTGATGTTGCGGCGACATGTGGAGAATGTATATTGCACATTAGCACTAAATGTATTGTTCTTTGGCGGGTTTATATTATAGGATGTTAGCGCGACGGAGAAACCGATTGGCTCAGTCGTTTCGAAAGGGAGATTCCATGCGGATGAGTGCGGGTTCGAGTCCCATCGTGCGCAAGTTAAGTGTGACTAACACTTACGACTTGGTGTTTGAGGCTCTCCAGAACTGGGGCTCATCCGCAGTTACGCCCACCACGAACACGCAATCGTTTTCATTCTTCATATGACAAAGCAGAGTTATATTAAAGGTATATTACGAGACGTAAGTACCCAGTGGTAGGTAAACCTGTAAGCGGTAGAGACAGAGCACGAAATAGGTGGCTGAGAGTCACCACCTTCTACGAGCAATTCGTTTTGGAGATGAAAGCAACATGAATACAACTCACTTTTTGGTTCTCATCCCCGGCCGTAAGCCGTCTTCTTCATAGTGACAGCTCCATCACCTGGCTAAACTTTGTCACTACATTTGTTCAAGATCGATTTCCGGTTCTAGCGAGGCCGATAAAACTCTCGTATGTATTGTGTATTATTCGTTTTGTAGGGTCGATAAATGTTCTACCCGTTACATCCTTCATTTAAGCTATTTATACACATAATATGAAAGCTGCCAATTATATCATGTTCCGCCGAGAAGTTGAGCAAATCTTGTCTTGCTCCCTCAGTTGCTGCAGAATATCGTGATGTGGCTCTCTCATTTGCATATGCTGACCAAACAATTCGAGTGCATGTATATCTACTTGGCCTCGGCTGACAGAATTATGGACATCTTCACTACCGTGTTCATCCTCAGATTTACTGCAAGCTCACATATGGTTTTGCTTTATATGACCGCGATCTCCCCGGCGTACGCATGCGAGTATATCTTTAGTTAGGAACTAATGAAATGCTCGAAACTACGTCGGCTTGTTTCAAGGTATGGGCTGGATAGGTGATTTTGAACGATTAGTAAATGTATGTGACCTTTAAATTGGTTCAGATTTTTGCAAAACAAAATACAATAAGAGGACGATGCAAATTTAAATTACCCTCGAAGGTAAGATATGCAGCCTGTGACACATAGCCTTGCGTTCGACAATTTATGTCACCAATGATGCCATTAAATCCATATATCAATGACAGACGCGGGTAAGGTGACGTAAGCAGATTAACGACCCACTAATTCGTAATGTGACATCATTGTAGTAGGTTGTTTACAGATATAAATATCGTATGGCATAATCTAAAGCTTTCCCTATAAGATGAGTAATCCAGTTCCGATCTATAATCAACTTGGACATAAAATATTTCACTCGAATGTTTACAAATCATTCTTATTAGACGGTTTGTTTGTCGTAGCTATTAAAGTTTATCGATGTTGCCGTATTTGTCGGGGTAGCAGCGAATATATTGTCCATATTAAATCAAAGAAAAATAAGAAAAATAGTGACAAGTGGTGTCTGGTCTTGTAAAGGCGACAACAATAAGGATCAAGATGAAGTGAAAACGCCATAACAGAGATTACTTATGAGACACTGAACGTATATGAGCTCCATGTGCTTCCTGGCGGGAAAGGTATGATATGATTAACCAAATCGTTCCAATGTAGTGTCATGAAAACGTTTTCGCATGCTTATTTTTTCATAAATTGCTTTTCTATTGTCGATAAGTCATCCAACCAATCTTAAGTGATGTTCAAACATAATCACTGATCTGGTTTTTCAGAATTCTGTGGCGATGGTTTACTACACATCATTCTGTCTATACATTGACATATATTTTGTATCGGCAAATTCTGCCTACTCAATGATTTCCGTATCGTGCAGAAAAGCAAAGTGCAGGGACGATGCATGTGTTGCAATGCAGATAGTACGACGCCTTCGCTGACATCAAGCATTAACCATGGAATCGTCCGTCCTCTCATTAATTTTCTTACACTATTTCTAATGCAGTATGATATTTTAACTATTGTACTATGAACGATACCGATCATACATTTACACAATATTAAATTGCTAAAAATTACTGTTGCTCACGATTATATGACCTGCTAGGAGGTATGTAGCAGGAGGTAAACAACACTTTGTAATCTACTTACGACCTGAAATGCAGAAAGAGATGATAAATGTATCGACTGTATGTTCTCGCAAGCTCATTGATACATTCTACATTAAATATATCGATTACCTGCGTTCCTTATTTTTGGCAGTTGATGCAGCTCAATTCATATATGATAATTTATATTACGATACTTTCAACATATGCACCAAATAATGCTAGCTATTGCGCATAATAAGTGGTTTATGCAGAACTTTATATGCATAAGAGTTATTAAGTAGGAGTCGTAAAAAAGTGCTACACAAACGTCAACCTTCCGTGTTGCCTAGACGTGCCAATCACCGGAAGTTGTACCCAACAAAGTGTAAAATGAAATCTTCCTCATGTTTTGTACCCGCTGTGGAGGAAATATTGTTCACTTTTATTAGGTCGGGTTTATTTCATTGAAAATTGTTTGGGATTGGAGGTCGTCGTGCAAATATCCTCACACAATGCGTTTGTTCTTAATGGATGCCTCCCTCGAGTCGCCATGATCTGTGTCGGATTACCTTGTTTAAGAACGGTAACACCTAATTTACCTGACTTCAAATAATTCAGCCATCTCGCAATCTTATGCTTTACCCAATGAGGGTTGCGAGCACCCGATCCCGGTTAAATTGTGTCGTGAATTTCCATGGCGCCTTTACAAAAAAATCCAGGATTATTTTTAGGGAACATTATTCGATGCCAGTAAAGACGTCGGCAGGCAATTTATATATATCTAGGAGGAGCTGAGAGTCAGTTATAGTTTAAATTAACCTTCATAATGTTACTACCATTATCGCTAACCTTGATACATAATTAGGTCTGTCTGTACCTATTTCGACTATTAAAGCAGCCACGTGACGTTCTTGTTGCTATGATCGGCTTCCTGGAGTCTGTGGATCATATCCATTATAAATGTATTGGTTTCGCGATTTTGTGTCGCAGATAACAGATCGCAAATCACGAGGTGTGATTGACACATACTACGTGATTAATATAGAACGTGTGGTCTACATCGATGTGTGCGGTCCAATTCGTGAAAATCCCACCGATAAGGTCGTTATGAAAATTGAGTCGCGATACCCACATTAGATGTCTGAAAATATGCTCGTACGCAGATAGCGCAATCGCCATTTCGAGTGTAATTTCTAATAATTACCGCTTTTAGTTTGTTCATGCTTACAATCGGAGTTACCCCTAGTCGATCCCATATTGTGATTTTATGGCATTTATTTTACAAATCCATCATTTTCTTTAGTATTGCGTGTGTGGATTGCAGTCAGTAGATCTCGAACCGCTACCTACTACCCACTGTCCTTTCTTTTTAGCGATATATAGAATCGAATCTCTTCCTATTATATTAAATGTATATTTATTCTTCCTTCCGTGATGATCGTCAATTTTTAGACATATATGCTAATCACTACGGCTTTTGACAAACTTTATACAACAATTCGTGAAAACCTCACTTAGTTTACGACTCAAGAAGTCGTTTTATAATCCGAACTTGTGCTTTTGACGAAATGCGTAAAAATGCTATTAAATAATCTTTTTATCTAATTATACGTGTAAATGAGCGGACTTTCTCTTTTGGTCGGTGGCGGATTTCGTCATCAACCTGTATATGTTTACTTAAAATATATAGGTCCCTAAAGTTGTCTTAGCCACCACACCTACTCACGTTTTCGAGCGTAATTATTTCCATAAAAGCCTTCTCGAGAATACGCATATATGACCTTTGCTCATCACGCAAAAACCTTCATTATACCGGGAAGAGCGCATTGGTAAATATCATTACCATTGATAGTGAGTGGAAAATAAAGAAATAGCCTAAAACGATATGAATCTGACTAACGAAGATACAGGATTTATTGTCTTCGATAATATTGCCAACTTTGTGGGGTGTCGACCTTGTAAAAAAAGATAGAGACGAATTTGCGGCTTATAAATATCACGCTATATATTAAATTAAAGCGCTACAATAATGTAAAACACGATCACGATTTAAACTATAATTTTGTTCTTTTTAGGCTTTGTAGACAAAGCAACGGACACGCAGAAACTATTTTAATGGTATAAAGGCAGATTTTAATCAGTAACATTTTGTAAGTGTACATTACTTGGCTGAAATACCTAAATCAATCGGATAATGTGGGAGTTACTAAAAGGGTCCGCAAGATATCTTGACCTCCTTTTATTATTTGCGTCGCCTCGACAACGAATATACCGTTAAAAACTTATGTAAAATATTTTAATCTTTTGAAATCGCAAGTAGAATCTCCTTTTTTTCTTATTATCATGTAGCTGCACTCATCACGCTGGATGGCCTTGTACGGTTCTCAAATTAAGCAATTGAGGATGGCCGTAGCCTGCTGATAGATTTGACATAAAAATAGAGCAATTTTTTTGCCATTGCCTCCGCTGCCGCTGGTAGACTTACATGGTGGTGTGACGCTTCGAGTGTAGTAAGTGACTAAACATCCATGTTTTCCGATGATCTCGTTTATATCACCTCTATAAATTTATGCGGCTACCCGCCCTCTTTGCCAAGCCGATTTCTTGATCATTATCAATAATCGGAGCATTGGTCTCATGGACCATTATAATGAGACTCATTAAGCGCCTTAGAGTGCCCATACATTTCTAAGGCCATAGCGATTGGTAGAGACTTTTTAGATTAAAAGGTACAAACATTTCTATATTTAGGTCTTATTATTAACCTTTATATATTCATGAATATTACTACCTTTAGCGGTCAAGAGAAGGTTTCTATAATGCCCATGCACGAACAGCCTACTCAGGACAATATTAATATGTCTTTTTTACGTTTTGGCAATTTTAAACATGCAAGGTTTGCAGATACGACCAAATATAATTACAATAAAATTAAATTGACAGTGTCAGTTATTGCGATAGACTCGACGCTCGTTATGAGCAAACGCATGTGAAGTTAAAAAAGTGCATCAATAGAAGTTGCAATATCCACAGAAAAAGTTTGTTTCTAACAGAAGAAGTCATTCGACACTTCATGTTACTTGCAAAAGTCAATTTAGTAGCCGTTAAGAATATGCATCGTCACAAATACAATTGTTGCCTAAACTAGTGACAGTACTTTATGCGGTACGATTCCTTATTTGTGTCCGCCTCGAAAGTAATCGGTATTTTAAACAACAGTTAGAAAGCAAAAAATGCCGTAAGTGTTATTCTTAGTTTTGTGCAGTTCATTGGAATTTTTTTACTCATTTTGGCGCTATCGCTTTCAATATATATAGTATGGACATATCGTCACCGAGTGACTCACGATGACAGTGTCATTTACGATCAAAAATATTCGATGCGGTCTATCTTGTTCCGACGGTCAGAATTATACTTTCATGATAGTTGAATATATTCTAACGTCCATATGAACTATCCTTTTTTTCGAGAGCTTGAGCATACGCCATCAGCATCTTCTCTTCGTTAATAAAATGTTGTAAGTGCTGATGAGTTGAATACGGTACCCACTTTGACCAAGTAACAATCTCTTAAAACGTAATCCGCTTCTCAATGATATTTGCCTCATGATAATGCATGACGGGATGCTGAAAAAAAAGTTTATAGACGCCCTCATTACACAATCTTTGTACCAGGTGTACGTGTTGCTAGCGCTCGGTAATTTAGGGACATATATTGTTTAAACGAATAAAGTAGCCGCATTTAACCACTTACTTTTCGCTAGTCATCACTCACTCCCATTATATCGAGAATCTGCATACTTATCTCGCGCTGTAATTGGCTAAATGAAAATTAACAAAAATAATATTGACTAAACGAAAATTTTACGTAAACCTAAAACCTCGTTAAAAGGTACGCGTGCTCTTCAAGCTCAGCCGGTCAAGTCATGACCAGAGATCTGCATCTACGCTTGGTCAGAGAGTACCTCTGTCTTCGCCTCCTACACCATGACATTTAAACTGGTGTTCTTGGAAGACATGAAAAATGTGCTCCATTATCTCTACGCTAGTTTGTCGAGAGCCCAGAGTTCGGTATGGATAAGTCAATCATCTCGTACAGGCAGACATGAGGATACGCCACCGTGATGTTCCGTCACGAGTGTGAGAGTCTGTCTCTGATCGCTATTTTAGGAGCACAACGGATTCAGTCAATCAATGCAATAGATTATGGCCTCATGATTATCGAGGTTGATGAATTCAAGAAACGATATTCAGTGCTCGAACGGGTACAATATGGGTTCGGCGACGAAGTCTTTGGTGTGTATGATACGATCACTGGCAGCATCCTGACGAGCAGTGGAGACAACATGTACCTTAACGTGACGTACTTTGACAGCGACTTTGCGGCGACTTTTAACGGTGCAGATACTGAATGTCCGCGGGTGGTAGAGCCAATTGCTGTGACGAACGACTTTGTCAAGTCAATGTTCAAATCTTGGCTTTCGATCGAGAAGCCCTTTCCTAAATCAAGAAGTCATACTGTTCGCGATTGATTATGGTGAGCATAAACAAACTAGTCTTTCGTCTACGTATTACTTTTAAATATCTTATTGCTGTTCTGTTGTTGATTTTCTCGGTCGGATGTATAGAAGCGACGTTGGCTCTGATTAACAACGACATTTTAGCGGAGCTTTTCTTGTGTAGGGTATCGAAGAGTCCTCGACAGCTCCATCAAACGTTGTACAGGCGTCACGTGTGTCGCCATGTCGACAACTAATTGCTCTGGAAGCCAGTGAAGCGTTTCATCAAGATGTAATTCCAGTCAATGAGCTCATGCGTCGGTATCCGTTATCAATTCAAAAGACGCCCCTGTCACCATCTTGTCGCGATCGACGTCCGCCATTTGTACAGCATTTTGCTTTGTCTCGACTGAACGTCTCTACGATCACGTTTAGTCTTAGGTTTGTCACCCGCACGAAAAAATGTAGAAGTTACTGTTGCTTCTCGCACGACCACGCGGCAAGACCCGCAAGCATCGAGATATACATTGCAACTTCACTTTTGGATAGGTTTTTTGGCGAATCTTCTCTTATGCCCGACTTATCAAATACGGCAATCTAAGTGACGTTATGACTTAAACACCGCAGTCACGGGAGTCGACGCTTTGCAATATATGCACGTGATAGTATTAACTGACGTGCAAATCAATATATTCGTCCGCTTCCTCACTTTTTCCTGCTCGGTGGCACCTTTGGTGCGCGTGAAAACCGCAATGTTTCAGCTTTGATGGCACCTTCTATCTTATTTCTAACTCTCTAGTGTGCAGAACAGTCAAATTTTAGCCTTAATCAGCAAAACGTGAGTTCAAAAGGAGCACGCGCAATTTCTAGACTAGCATAGCTGGGTTGGTATGTTCGTGGTAACGATATATGCCAGCGACGTGAGCGGTGTTACGAATGTCGATGGCTGTGAAACAAAAAAGTAATCGTTGGTATGGGGAAGAGCAGTAGTAGTGTATTCAATTCTTATTACGTTGGCCTATCATAATTTGTTTCAGAGGATTTATAAATACACAATTACCCTTTGATGCGTACACACCCCCTTGAAATCGAGATCTCTTCTTAAATATAATAATATCCCTAACTAGGCACGGCACATATATACATACAAAATGCCATATAAATAGTATTTGCTACGTACACACCCCTCCTGATACAGTCCTCTTTTGTGGTAGCGCACAGCCTAGCACACAGCCTTGCGCATGAACTCCATTTTCATTATCCGGCACTCCCTTTGTAAGTACCCCTACTACTATTTTCCCTATATCTTAAAACGCTCGGAACAATGTCAACAACGCCTGAGATGCGAGCAACAAATCAGCCGCACGTCCGTTTGAGCTACCGCGGCGAGAAGATGAGAGGCGCATAATGTGACCTGCGCGTTGCTCCGCTCCGTTTTTGTACCTGACATCTGTTTTTTGTGGTGCTGTACAAGTTTCTCTATTCACAAGAGTATACTGCCTGCACGACCGCAGGAGTCCGTCCTAATGCTGAGCAGGGAGGCGTTTGCGCCCGGACGAACGCAGCGACTTTCACTTCTCTGTCGCAGTCACTTGAAGCTACTGGGTCAATTGTTAATGGACGTCGTACGATCGTTCTGGTGTACAGTTACCGCGACTCGACCAGATAAGCAGGTGCCACATATACATATAGGGGTACTTGTGTCTGTTTACATCCAACCTCGAGATTGTTTTTTGCTGACTTATGTGGACGTAAAATTTGTCTGACCTGCTTAGGTGATCAGAGCTTGCTGCGTTTAATCTTTGACAGTTCAGCAGCGCCGGAAAATCACAAGATTAACATTCTATGATCAGATTTATTTGCAACGAACGAGCGCTCGTGTGGTAGACGAATGTCAATGCTCACGACTTGTGTCGTCTCAGATCGACTTTGCTAATGCGACGGTAGGTCATTGACGATGCGCCTGATCTTTTTTCAGTGGGGGCGGCTGTTGAATCACTTGCTGCTGCTGATGGTCTGGTGTTCGATCGGGTGCGGTGTAAAGGTCCACTGATACGCGGTACAAGACAAAAAGCCATTATGGGAGAGCTTTTCTGCCTGAAAATTCACTCGCACATGTTTTTTGTGCACAATTGGTGTGAGAAGATTAATTCACGCTGTGGGGATCAATCGAGAATTCGACCGCCATCATTTCGATCCACCCAAAGTCGACTGAATATTTGACGGATCACGGTGTATATGATTAGCATTGAAAATATCTTTGAAATAGGGAAATGGTAGTTGGGGTACTTATTGGGGGTACCGGATAATGAAAGCTGAAGTCATGCGCAAGGCTGTGCGCTAGGCTGTGTGCTGACACAAAAGAGGCATGTATTACGGAGGTGGTGTGCACGCAGCAAAGACTATTTATATGGCATTTTGTACGTATAAATGTGCCGTACCTAGTTAGGGAGGTTACGACACTTAAGGAGGGGCCCCTATTTCAGGGGGGGGTGTACAATATCGAAGGGTGGGTGTTTACCTATAAATCTCCTTGTTTTAATATAGGGTGAGTGGTGGTTAGCAAAAAACGAATGGTGAATAGCGGCTCCTTAAAAAAAGGTGTACACTTTGTATAATTTAATACAAGAAATAATAAGTCATAATTTATACATAAATAATCGCTAGGTTGGGCCGATGTGATGGGGCTACCTTGTGACGCGATATCGACGATATAATATGTCGATCTAAACCTTATTCTATCCGAGTATAGTAGAAATTATCACCGTAGGCGGTTGTATTATTCGCCTTTTGTGGTACACTGCTTTTGGCTGCCATGGACAAGGCTACATGCCGGAGGAATTTCATTCAGCACTTGACGCGCGCAACGAATGGTAATCTGTCTTTTAACGTAAATGTTATCAATTTTTGCGTACATATTTGAATTTTTAAAATTTGTTTGTAGGATAAGATTATGATATTGTACATAGGTTTTTTGAACTGATCGTTTTTATATATTCTATTGCGCTTCCTTAACATATTCTATGTTTGTCGAATATGGTGCACCTATCCAACCTGTCATCAATGTATGTAGATTCTGCTGTTATCAGTATACTCTATAGTCGCTTATTACAATTATTGCTACAGAGATTGCCACAAGTGTGTCGATACCATCACGGATATCAATGCATGTGTAAATATTATTTTATTACTTAGATATATTTAAGAAGTATAAATTTGTGCTAGAAACTACTTGCCCACCTGCTCCTGCACCATCCACATAAATATTGCTCGGCTCATCGTGTCATACCACGATACTAACCTTACTATCAGTGTCTTGTTTAAACAAAAGAAATGCCCGAACACACTAATTTCTTCCATCGCATATTCACACGAAGGTATGTAAGCTTGTTAACATAGCGAAGCTAGAACGTATTATCATCAAGAAGAGATAGTTTAGCACGATCTTTCGGGACATTGGTACGGTACGAGTTTGATTTGTGACGGCACCACCCGCGATGCATCAAAAGCTACATAGTCCTCATTCTACTATATGCGGCGAATTGTGTAAAGTAACTGGTATCACGACGCCATAAAATGTAACAACTAGGAGCTGCGTGCTTCCATAGCAATGTAAAGCGGCAAGCTGTCATGACTACTACGTTGTCAGTGACCGGCACTTCATGAGTGATCATGATCCCATATGTTGATTGGGTAAAACAGCTTGAATAACCGAGTCGTCCGCGCGAGGGGATGTCTCGACGAGCGTGTGAAGCAACTTAAATCGCACTTGGTGTCGTGCAAGATGCTGTTGATCATACTGAAAGTTTTTGTTGTCGGTTTCCGCCTTCTTCGTGTGTATATTTCCACCGACGCATGTACGCCAGAACAAGCAAGGTTTCTCCACGGTAAATCTATCGTATGTTGCACGGGTACAAACAAAAATGTTATGTGTGGTGTAGGAGTTCGCCGATGAAGAGACCTTAATTGCTACGGACCTCAATTGCTGGTGGAGTATCTCTGTCTCTGTGCCGCTAAAGTGCGTGTATTCAATCCATTTGCTGCACGGTGATGGCCTCCTCGTTCTGTATATCGCCACACCTACCACTGCAAACAAAAGCTATGGAAGCATAGATGACGGTGATGATGAGTAGTTAAATGCAGTGATGCAAGCAAGCGAAGATGTGATAACAATACTGGCGCATTGTTCGCCTGTGCATATGTGCTTTTGTTGCTTTGATGATCCTCATACGATAGAGATGTTGTCATACTGGCGCATTGTTCGCCTGTGCACATGTGTTTTTGTTGCTTCAGTGATCGTCATAAGATAGAGATGTTGTCATAAGCTCATGTCTACGAGTTTCAAGAAGGGCGATAGTTGTAAGAAGCCCCTACCATCAAGCAGCAGTTGTTTGCTAATCGCAATTAAATGCACTGCACCGCGCTGCCTTCTTAGTTTTCACGATATGGACAGAGTCTTATGACTGGCATCCATGTCCAGGTGCTGTTGTTACGCCGATTCTTATACATTGCTGCTTTCGTTGAAGGTGCTAGAGACAACCGGGAAATGAAGGATCTGCTTCGGCGATCATACAAGTAAGCGAGTTATCTTTGACCCAAAATACACTGAATGGTCAGTGTGTCTTACGCATCCAAGACCACAACAAACAATTTTGCGGCATATCGGTGCTTGCTGATTGGAGTCGCTATACTACGACCTACGCGGCTATATGTTGTCGGTCAGCCAAACCAAATCTCTATTATACGATCAGACGAAAACCGGTCAAGACATCACTAAAGCTGACAAGCTCCATGTAGCGCATTGGGCGCATTGCTTCCGCCATTTACACAAGATGCCTTCGCCATTTGGCCGGGGTACTGATTAATACAGCCATTAATACCATGAAGAGTATCATATACTGACGGCAGCCTTCAGTCAGCTGTCACACACATGTCATGTGGCTTTGGATTCTCCATATGGGATATCAGCTACTGGTTACCCATGCATTCGCCTTTGGCTCGCCCAGACAAGGATAAGACCAGAATTCAGATCTAGACAGGGCTTTGTGCTTGCTCGAGCTAACACGTCGGTAGTTAGCTAACAGTTAGGAGTTATACAGGCTTCTAAAGGTAGGACGTCGGCGGGTCGTTAAAAATTTTAAATGACTAAATGTACGTTATAAGCTCATGTCGACGGTCGATCCAACGAGAAGCTATGCAGCCTGCTGTACGGAATTCTTGCATCGCACAGTCATGTAGCTCGAAAATTGAAGAAATCTACGCGTCTTAATGTAGACCTCCCTTCTACGGCAGAAGGCAAAAAATTACATGGCGAGAAGGGGCGCTTACTGCGTCGGCATGTCCACAGGACTCGAGAACAGCTTCTTCTGTAAGCGCGCTCGTCTTGATACAGATGGCGCCGAGGAACGAGGGATCTGCTGGCAACGCCAAAAGCCCTAAGGCGCCAAAAAGGGTCGAAAGCATCAGCGTCGTTGCCACCCGATACTTGACAGGCACCTTTCTGAAACGAAACGATTTGAGCCTAACCGGTGTTTTTGCCACGTTGGCCTTTTGAGCCACTCCTTCGCCGTCCTTGATCAATTCCGCACGGTCTAATACAGGCTAGGCCGCGTTTATGGTAGTCGTTTCGTCCTTAGATTTCCAGCGTACTTTTGTCTTCCAAAAATTGTTCATAGGCACACGTCGTCTCTCTTCATTATTGGTCGATGCAGATACGCTTTCATCCTCCGTTGTAAGTTATATGTCGTCCGGGTAAACAGATTCGACATGGCGAGTCGTCTAGTCATCGTTCAATAAGTGCCGAGCGACTCTCAAATATCTTGTCGCCTATACAAGGCCGAACGTGCTTGCCGCGAAGGCACTCACTACAACAAGGAAGCAATCGATTTGCGCCGATTCTGCGGTAGACAGAAGCACAGGGCGCTTGAGTACTAAATGGACTGGGAGATAGTAGTCAGCGTACGGTGTTGAATGAATTGTTTATCCTGTATTACGGGGTGCATACTCGGGTCATCAAATTGCACGATATGCGGTCGTCACGTGCCCGTTGAGAATCTTCAGTTTCGTTCCACGTCATACGAGTGCAACAACAAGTGTTAAACGCCAACCTGCATGCGTCTGCGCAGACGTATAGGCGGTCTTCAATCTACCAGGACACGCGCACAATCATTGCGCGTCTCGTCGTGTCTTACCTAACGTACGGGGGGATGTTCCTGCACACGCAAGACATCCGAACATTAGCGAGTGCGTTGTTGTTTTACATAATAAAGAGAGTCTTCAGCAAAAACGCCACATGCTCTTAAAGCATAATAGGTGGTACCGATGAGTAATTACTAGAGCATGCAGTTCGTGATGGAGTGGCAGCTCGACTGGCGCGTCGTGTACGTACCTGTGCATGCAAGTTTGCCTTTGCCTCATGGAACTGTGCAAGCTCGAAAGGAATCGGTGAGTGACCCTGTGCACCTACAACGTACAAACAAACGTATCCGAAAGATGAGCGTTTCGAGATTACGTGTCTGCGCGGTCGCGAACACGAACAGAGTACGAAAAGGACCAGTGGTCATGCGACGTTTTATTGTGTGTTACAACATGCCGCTTGTC
>JAPPWB010000423.1:0-22820 GCA_029452305.1 Hyaloperonospora parasitica | reverse complement strand
GAGACACAGAAATCGGAGCAGCGAGATCCTATCCAAGCTGCACACGGACAACTGAGCAGGTCTAACGACACCTGCTGAGCAAAGCAGAGCTCCAGAGGCAACGACGAGAAACGCTGGCGGCGTAGCTGAAGCTCAAGGGCGCGAAGTCGCGCATTTCCAAGCACGTCTGCAATTGGAGCGAGAAGCGCTTGCACTTCAACACGACCAGCAGACCCGCGTAGCTCAAAAGAGAGAGCAGATTCTCTTTCGGCACAAGCAAGATGTCTTACACGAGAAGAACCGACAACGCGAGCGAGAGATCGAGCTTGCCGAGCAATTGAGAGCGGCTGGAGAAGGGCACCGCGCACTTGAAATAGCGCTAGCGGCGCAAGAGCGGCGCGTGAAAGAGGAGCAGCAGACGCTCGAGGCGAGGCTTGGAGAAAAACCAAACGTGTCAACCTGGACCAAGCAAATGCGGGTCGCGCGTGGCAGCATGCGCAGCACAATGTTGTAATTTGAATTTGCAGGGACAGGTGCTAAGTAGCAAAAGTTGTCAAAAATGTAATGGGTGCGGAGCGGCAGGGTCAGTGCGACGTTGCCAGGTCTTGGTGGGTGAGATGCGAAGGGGTCTGAATGACAACAAAATCGGTTGGTCTAGAAGCGTGCGTAAAAGAGAAGATATGAGATCATGCACAGCACCTGCAAGAGTAGTAGTAGTATGCACTAGGAATATCCAAGTGCGCAGGTATATGTAAATGTCAATTCCAAAAACACCATCCCGTGCTAACATCTTCACTGATCAAACCGTTAAGCGCTGGCGGCGTAGCTGAAGCTCAAGGGCGCGAAGTCGCGCAATTCGAAGCACGTCTGCAATTGGAGCGAGAAGCGCTTGCACTTGAGCACGACCAGCAGACCCGCGTAGCTCAAGAGAGAGAGCAGATTCTCTTTCGGCACAAGCAAGATGTCTTACACGAGAAGAACCGACAACGCGAGCGAGAGATCGAGCTTGCCGAGCAATTGAGAGCGGCTGGAGAAGCGCACCGCGCACTTGAAATAGCGCTAGCGGCGCAAGAGCGGCGCGTGAAAGAGGAGCAGCAGACGCTCGAGGCGAGGCTTGGAGAAAAATCCAGACGTGTCAACCTGGACCAAGCAAATGCGGGTCGCGCGTGGCAGCATGCGCAGCACAACACAGCAGACATCGAGCGTCTTGAGCGTGAGGCGGACGAACGAGGTAATGCGAGAGCGACGCACGAAGCCGCAGCACGCCTGACCCCGGCACGCGAAGCAGTGGCACGCGATGAAACGAGCCGCGCAGCCGCTCAAGCGAGTCTACGTCCAGGCGTAATTGTGCCGACTGGAGAAACGCTCTTCAGCGGATTGGCTCGTTTGCCGCTGGCTAAGAATGCTAAACTCGACATTTGCGTGTTCACCGGCAAGGAGATCCACAAGGGCTTGGGCGGCGGGTTCGAGCACTGGGGCCGCGCGTTTCGGTAACGAGCTCAAAATGGCTATAGAGGCGTGCAGCTACGCGTGGCCGAAGAAGCACAAAATCAGCAAACTTGGCGTGTGTCTCCGAGGAAAAGCTGAATAGTTCTTTCATGGACTCAGGGACGAGTGGTGGGACACGATAAAAACGCTTTCCTACGCGATGGAGGAGATGGAATCGGCCTTCTTGCGCATCTTCACTAGCGCACAAGTGTCCGAGTTCTTTGACAGGCGCAAAAACAGCAACGACACCTGGAATAAACACTATCTCTACCTCATGGCGGTGAGAAATGCCACGGGTACGTCGGCGTCATTGTTACCGGAAAGCCTCGTTATACGTGCCAGCCCAGGGCTGCGACCTGTCCTCGC
Source organism: Hyaloperonospora parasitica (assembly GCA_029452305.1). Classification (NCBI taxonomy): domain Eukaryota; phylum Oomycota; class Peronosporomycetes; order Peronosporales; family Peronosporaceae; genus Hyaloperonospora; species Hyaloperonospora parasitica. The sequence continues at coordinate 20,987 of JAPPWB010000423.1, read as the reverse complement.
AAGCCAGCACGACTGAAAGCGCACCGACTTTGTGATCCACGCGCTTGAAATCACGCAGTGGGCGCAAAATTATGAGTAAAATAAGAAACGGGCGCCTCGCCCAACCAAAACTGCAGTAGCATCAGCGACCTCCACCGCACGCACGGACACCAATGTGCGCAACATCTGTAGCACAGTCGGGCACATCGCGCGCACGTGTCCCAGTCGTCCAAAGAACGAGAACGACGAAGATACGCCTCGATGGGCGCTTGCTGAACTCGCCGAAGGTTGCCTAACGGATGAGGACTGGAATGTCGACTCAGGCGCCAGCACCCACCTCATCAAACACAGCAGCATGCTGTATGAATGGGACGAGTGGGACTACCCTAATGGTGCGACGATGCCTGACAAAAGTACGCTGCGGGTGACGCGACGCGGCAAAGCGCGCCTGCGCGTGAAGGTGAACGGTGAAACATACTGGGTCGACCTGAGCAACGTCAACTACGCGCCTAAGCTGGCCGTTAACCTCATCTCCCTCGGCACGATCATGCTACAGGGCTGCCGCCTCGCCGACAAGAGCAACAGGCACGCAGTGATGATCGTCAAAGACGTCATGATGTACGTTCCGATCAAACAGAATGTCCTTGTCGTCGACCGTGGGCACGTGAAGCAACGAGCAAGCGGGTTGAAGGACGTGATAATGCACGCGATCGACGAGTCGCAGTTTCGAGAGGCGACAGTGCAGACAGGGAGCTTGATGAGCTTCCACAGGCGCTTTGGTCACCTGGATTACGACGACATTGAGCGACTCGTCGCGAGTCTGGCGAACGGACTCAATCCCACAGACAAAGTGAGGGAGAATTGATTGACATGCTGTGAGGTCAAAAAGTCCAAGTCGGTACAGCCCAAGAAGGATAGCGGTCTCAACGCGCATATTGAAGTGGTCAATGGGGTCAATTGCAGTGACCTCAAAGGTTCCATCACGCCTATGGACAAGCAGAAAATCAATACTTGATTAATTTTATCGATCACAAATCCAAATACGTGCGTTTATTCGTTGCACAGTCCAAGGACGAAGCCGCACGAAAGTTCTAGCACTTTATGGTCTTTTTTTGAAAGACAATTCAACAAGCGAGTCTACATGTTGCGGACGGATGGAGGATGTAACGGGGTTACACGTCGACTGGTAGTCGACAATAGGTGTGGTACACACAAGGGATGGGATCCCCTTAAAAGTAATATTAGAACACAAGTATCAATTGTTGAAGACTGATGTCTGTCAACAATTGATTACGAGATCTTTTAAAAGGTTTATTTAGGACACAAGTGAGTAGGTTTTATACTTAGTTCTGAGGTGTTCATTTAGGTTAAAAGAAGAAATAAAATTCAGTTCCCATTTTGATCAATATAAGACACGTGCCTTGCGAGGCGTCTTGATCGGAAGAGCTAGCAACGCCTGTAAAGGTAGCTGCTCTTGAGCACTCTGTGTTGTGATTCTCTTGAATCGTTTGGTCCTCCTGGAACAGGGACCGTAAGCTCTCTGAGCTTGTTGACTCTCTGAGTCGGGTTCGTAGAACCAAAGTTTCTCGTAGAGCTGTTGGCTCTTTGAGTCGGGTTCGTAGAAACAAAGTTGCTCATTCATCGCTAAGGCTCCCTCTGACTTATGGAGCTGTGTAGCTCCGCTACAATGGTAGCACTCGGAGTCAATCTAGACCTCTTCTGTCAGCAAACGGGCATCGGCAGACAAACCACTGAGCACATCACGTCGGCGTCGAACGGAAAGGCCGAGCGAATGCACCGAACCTTTATGAATATGGTTCGGTGCATGCTCTTCGGTTGTGGACTTCCGCTTAGCTACTGGGGATACGCCGCGTATTCCGCTGCGTACGTGTTGAACAGGATGCCGACTCGCGTCGATCTAGACCGCTAATCTCCTCTGGAACTGCCCACGAAGAAGCCAGTGAATGTTGTGGACTTGGTGGTGTGCGGCTCGCCTTGCAAGGTATACCAGAACCCAACAAAAGCGTCGCTGGGAAATCTTGGAGCACCAGGGGTTATTGTCTTAAAAAACGAAGAAAAAAGGGGTACAAGGTATTGATTCCCGGAAAGCGGGTCGTGGTGACTACTCGACACGTGAACCAAATCGAAACCCTGACAGCTGACGCAAACAAGCAGCTGAGACAGGTGCTAGATTCAGAAGCTGACGACGAGCTCGAGTAACTAGCAGATGAACGAGAAGAAAGTAGACGATGGAAGGAGTCAAACGGCGAGCGCCCGGGCGAACGCGCTGCCGCACAACCCGCGTCGACACCAACAACGACGTCTCCGTCGCAGAAACAAACGCGCGCGAAACGTGACAAGGAGTTAAAGTAGAAGTCTAAAGAGACCAGACCAGCAAAGGCCTCTGACGCAGAGGAAGAGGTATTAGATGAAGATGACGACGATAGAACAAGTCTTTCGCGCAGTTCTGGACTTGTGAGAACAACGTCGGAGAAGCAGAAGGAATCCGACGATGCGAAAGAGCCATCGCGACGCGAACCGCGAGAGCTAGTTGCCACCGCGACGCTGTTTCAATCGGTTTTGATGTCCGCATTAGGGGCGGGGAAGGAGCGGTACACAAAATTGCCCGATTCAAAGACGTACAAGGCGTCGCGCGCACTTCCAGACGCGCACCTCTGGGCCCAGGCGATGTACGACGAGATCGCTTCGCTGGAAACAAACAACACGTGGCAGGTGATCAAACGCGAGAAGCACATTCACGTGTTCCGCAACAAGTGGGTTCTCACAAAAAAGATGAATGGAAGCGGGTCCATCGAACGCTACAAAGCAAGGCTTGTATCAGGAGGTGACGATCGAGTGCTTGAACGAGACTACAACCTGACATTTGCATCTGTATTGGACATGACAAGCGGCAAGATCATTCTCGCGGTCGCCCGGATCTGGAACGTGCGCGCGCGACACTTTGACGTCCTGAGCGCCTACCTGAAGGCCTACAAGGAGGAGGAGATCGAGGTTCACATGCGCGTTCCAGAAGGAATGACGATCAGTGATAGTCAGCAGCAGAAGCTTAACGTTGGAAACGCCGGCGAAACGTGCCTGTGGCTCATCAAAAGCCTTTACGGGCTCAAGCAGGCTGGCCGACTGTGGGACCAGTTACTCGACCAAACTCTGAAGGACGCCGATTTCTCACAATCAGTCACGGACTCATGTGTATACGTGAAGCCAACAGCCGAAGGCACGACAGTAGTGGGAGTGTATGTCGACGACCTGCTTGCAACCGCGACGAGCGACGAGCTGCTTGACGCCTTTGGCGCGGCGTTGCAGAGTCTAGAGCTCAAGTGCCTCGATAACTTTCTGGGCATGCGCATCGGGTAGGACGACTTGCACGGGTACGCCGTCGACCAAGAGCAAATGATAACCGAACTACTTCACACGAACCGTCTGGAGAAGGCGAACGCAGTGCGCTTACCAAGGAGTGACGAAGCGTCGATCGAGTCAGAGTGCACCGACGCGCAGCCGCTTCCCGACTGTGGAGCCGGCACTTCAGAACGACCGACGATCAAGAGTTTCCAGGTCCTTGTCGGGAGCCTGCTGTGTGTCGCACGATGCAGGGGACCCGACATCGCGTACGCGGTTCAACGCGCGACACGCCGCAGCCACGCGCCCAGCGACCACGACATGTAGCTCGCGCATCGAACGCTGAGGTACCTCGCTGGCACGGCTGCACTGAAGCTGCACATGGGCGGCGTGTCGAGTGCTAATGAAGTGAGACTCACTAGCTACACCGACGCGGATTACGCGGTCGACAAGGCCACGCGAAATTCGATCAGCGGTGCGGTGCTGCTCGTCGACGGGATGTCCGTTAGATGTCAAGTCAAGCAACAGTCTTCAGTCGCGCTCTCAGCTGCGGAAGCCGAGTTCGTGGCAGCAGCTGTTGGTGCGAAGGAGCTCCTAGGCATAAAGAGCCTACTTCGTGAGATGAACGTGAGTATGAAGTTGCCGATGCAGATGATGGTAGACAACCAAGCTGCGATCAAGAAGATCGACAACAAACCATGTCGAGCGCGCAGAATCACGTCGACGTGCAAATGAAGCTCGTACGCAACACGAGCTCCAAAGGCATCGTGAAGCCCGAGTACCTCGCGACCAACGAGATGATCGCGGATCCATTGACGAAAAGTATCCTGGCGCCAAGAGTGGCCGACCTACGTGAGATGCTGGGATCGCGGTAAGTGCGGTGCCGCTGGAGGAGTGCTGGAAGACGAGGCACGGCACCTGACGGGTAGGGTGGAGAAGCTGTGCGTAAGAGAGAAAGTTGAGCAGATGTGCGAAAGAGATACAGCGGGGACAGCGTGCAGCTTGCAGAACTCCTGAGATAGTGAAGAGCATCTGCACGCAGTGTATAGTGAGATCAATAGTATATTTTGCGCGAATCTCAATCACACAATACACTCTAACGAACCACATCGACCGCGCACTCGTTTCTTTCTTTGCACGCGGATGCAAAGTCAACAAACCGAATTTAACCCACCTGGTCCTGGATTTCCCGTGAACCGCCGTCAAAAAAGAAAAGATAGAGGCTACGACCGCAGACTAGTTGCTGGTGAATAATCGGCCCAGGCTGCTCGACCAGGCTCTCAGGCAGTGCTCCTATCACGGCTCCATTTGAAGCATCTTGTACACTTAAATCGTACTCGTATGTCAGCAACTGAAATTGGCGCAATGCATTGTCGACCCTAGCACTGATTATAGCCTGTAGCGTGGACTGATCCGCATCTTGCTCGCGGAGAAGCCGTAGGCGCGCGCATCAAATGGTATGGATCGTAGTCGCTTCCGTTAATCGCCATAGAGCGCTGTTCACCTCAAACAAGACGTCACGATTATCATTACCAGCCGCATTTAGACGGTCGCATACCGCCTGCCAAGCGCGTGACGGCGTGTCGACAACGACCAAGCTAAAACACGGTTCGAAGAGAACCTCCGGCACATTCTCCCTTAGCCGTCGCCATCCGGCACCAAATTCACCTCACGCCACCTTCGCCACCGGGTACTCCCAGAAGTCACGCTGGACTGTAGCGGGTACGTCACGCAGGCACAAAGTGTGTGGACAGGACCGGTCATTGTGCACATAATTCCAGAGATTAAGCTTATTCGCCTTAAATCTGTAGACCGTATGTACCGTGGTATCCCCCACTCCTATCACTGCGCGGATGTTACTCCACTAGAGCTGCTCGACCGAGTTCTCCATGTCACTGTTGGTGACAGCCTGCTCAGCGATCGCTCGGTCTCTGTAGTGCTTCCATTCCTAATCTCAATGTATTGCCGCGGCCGCCTCGTACGTCTTCCACTTGGGACGCCATCCCGCGCCTATGTGCAGCTGTACGAGTCGAGACAGTGCCGGGTGTTCGTGAAAAAGAAGTTCACGGCTGCCGACGTCGGATATGTCTTGTCTCTCGCAGTCATAGCGCGACTAGACTGGACGTGCCGGCTAGTCTAAAGTAGCGTTCGAGTAGATGACACCGTCTGCGTTGTCGGCGAGGATCCACGAGTGATGTCAAGACACGCCTGTTCCTATCCGCCTCAGGTGCGTCGTTGCGTGAGGCCGAGGCACGATCTCCGGATAGTTACACACCATAGCATTTCATAAATCTGACACTGCCCGCTGCACCGCCTGAGTGCGGGTTTGCCGTATCTCAAACCCGATCGTTCCATCTCCCATCCACGCCCAGCTGAGGAGGCCGCGAAGCTTAAGCCATTTGTCTCCTTTCCGCATTAGGCTGATATCTAATGGCCCCTCTTTGCCGTTAATAATCCAATGTCGCGTGTCTAGTTGCACGCGGTCGAGCCATTCAGAACAAAAAATTCCACTCAGCCGTCGACGCCGGTAAATAACTGCGAAAGAGGGCTTATTGTGTCGCTATCGACGACTACTTGCAAGCTATCGCCCTCCCATTGTCCAGCGTACAGATGTCGCCAAAAGAGAGAATCCGTATTAGCCACAAGGCCAGCACGTGATGAATCGATAGTGGAGAAGTGCATGTGACGCACCATGTCCGCCCCATTTGTCCACATGGTGTCCGTGACCCAAAATTCTGCCCGATGCGCACCCTGAATTGCCGAAGTATGATGAAAGTCGACTCCCACTCGAGCTGCCAACAAGATGTCGCCCAAGATCCGAGCCTGACCCTTCGAACCTGCCGCCCGTTTACCCACAGCTGTGGCGGCCATCGCCAGCAAGTCCATCTCAACGTAAGGCAATGCGAGGCCTCCATCGCGAATACAAAGACCGGCATGCGCCTCGCCCATCCACGCTCGAGCTGGCGATCCAGCTCGCATCCCCAAGACGAAACGATTAACCTGCTGTTGTAGTCAAGACACGATACTTCGAGCTGGCCACGAGTGTCGGGTCAGGAACGTGACCTTAGGAACGACAATAGCTGCCGCCAGCTTTTCAAAAGCATCCAGAAGTTTACTAAACATCGATCGACACACGGTGCATTTGATACTCATGATATATTCGTCACGATCGGCAGTGAACTGCAGTGAGTAAGATATTGTATTGGGGTTGATAGTAGGCAGCGCCATCGACTATATATGTAAAATGATAGATTTATGCGAGCATCGCCACCCGTACTCCCGCTTCGTATTTTTTGATTCGACACATTATTGCGATACTGGTGGAGTAGCATGCATGTAAAGCACAAGTTAATCTACTTATTGAGCGAGCAGCAGCTATATACAATGTTGACCCGTGCACTGAAACATTGAAGTACTTGCTGGAGTGTCTGAAAATCTCTAGGAGAGGTCTCGATTGGGTGCATGGAGCTAAAACTACGTATATGCGATCAAGCAGTTGCATAGGTCTACGAAGACGTGACGTACCAGACGCTACGGCATCTTTGACTTGCGTGTAAAATTAGCTCGATTGCTTTAGTCAAGCGAATGAGGAGCGTGACGGACAATACACATGCCCATTCACGATCCTGAATTGTAAGGAACATCAAGGCTCGACAAACTGAAGTTAAAGCGCAACCAATTCGGTGATCCCGGTCGCTGAGGTAGGCCATCCGTGATACCTGTATGGATGATAGCGAGTAGCTGTGTAGAACAATCGCTAGCCTTTGCGATGTTGTTTCCAGACCCTGGCTGAGGCATTATGGTGTGCATACCACAAAACCGTCAGCTATATTAATTTTAAGATTCGAGCATCCAGGTACAAGCCGAGAATGTGGATTAATGCACACCCGGGTCAATAAATTATCGAATGTGGGAGATGTTTTCCGAATGAGCCCTCCGCTCTATTAATATACCTCAAGCTCTCTACGGTAATACTAATCAGTGAGGCAGCTGTTCAGGGACGTGACAAGCATGCACTTGTCTAAATTTATACGTTTGTGACTGGAAGGCTTTGACAGTAAATCGAGGGTATCAATTCTACCAGCCAGTTTCATCACGCGTGCAATTTGTGCTCGTCCAACACTCGCTCAGTGCGAATAAAAGTCGAAATGACGGGACAGTGGCTCTACGAAAAAACAAATATGCACTGAACAACGCAATGATCGAGAAATTACGACAACTTCGTGTTCTCATTGATACTTCTGATTAGAGGATTCTTTGACCCGGACAAACTTCACGTAGTTCGCACGAAGACCCTCGAACGCTTCTTCGAGGTCTCTGCTCGCATGCTGATATAACCCGGCGGAGATCTCCTCGGCCGAGTAGCCGTCGTCGTACCATTTGTTGAACAGCCTAGTCATCTTTTTCGGGTCGGTTAGCGCTCGGTGTAGTACGTGCTCTACGAACACCTGCCCGTCGCGCGGATTCTTCACCCAGTCTCTGTGGTGTCCAGTACCTTCCGTGGAGGAGTAGTGCGAGTCAGATGCTCGCAGATGTCGTTCACTCTCCTGGGCCACAACGACGATAGGTGACGAGTCGCCCGTCACCTGAAAGTTCGCTTCGCCCACATCAGCAGTTGCTGTTGTCCAGATGGCCATGCTGCTCGAGGCAACAGCCACCACAAAGAAGAGAGGCAGGTGCATGGGACTTCTTGACCGGGCTTGGATGGTGTCACGCGGAACGGCAAATTCGGAAATGAATCTTCACCCGGGACCTCATTGCGGGCGATCACGGGCATTGATGGAAAGGACACTTGCTTGAACTGATCCAGTCGGATGTGGTGGATGGGAGGCCTCAGTCGCAAACAACTTTCTATGCAGCGTCATCACATCACCATCGCAGTAGCATGCAAAGCATACGTTGTGCCGCTCCCCGAGGGAAAAGGAGTGCGTTTGTGGACGCAGCAGTCGAAGCAGCCTCGAGACAGCTACCTGAATCTACGAGACGAAGGGCCCGATGCTAAGCTTGTTTCGGCAAAAGGGGCAGCGTTGTCGGGGTCACTTGCCGCTCACACGTGCACGGTCCATGCACGGACGATCAGCCTGCGCCCTTCCTCCTTCCTCCTTCCCCATCCGAGGGAAGGGACAGCTCCATAGTGGAGAAACTGTACGTTGAGAGGCGGCACCTCTGGGTGTGGATCAGGCAAAGAGGAGGAAGCGATCCACCTTACTACTTGAAGCCACGTGGTCACAGAAGGAGCTGGCTCCGCGTCCGAGCGTCCTCGGTACGGCACCAGGTGCATGTCTAGCTAGTCACTGATGCCACTCAAAGTGCTTGCTGCTACGTGCGCGCAAGGACCTCCTTGAACAGCATTCTTCCACCCTTCCAGACGGCTTTCTTGATCCCTTGGTGATACGTTGGTTGTAGTACGCACGGCGGTCATGTCTGTCTCCTGCCAGACTGGACACTCTGTGCTCCGCCATCTGCAGCCATTCGGCGCGAACCTTCGCACGCACCTACCGGACGTTCGTGTGAACTTGCTCCGTACCAATTGCAGACACTCATGTGGCGTCCCATGAAATCAACTGGATGCGGATTCGGGTGGCGGGGACGACACGCAACGAGTCCGTCGTAGCTACTCGAGCAGAGACGATGTGAGAGGTTCAGGTTCTGTACTCATAGCGTGGGACAGTGGAAGTCACGCTCGTATAGAGCTCCGCATATCCCACTCGCAGCAGAGGCTCTGTCTTTGCTCGGAACACCACTGCCGCCCATGTCTGTGGCTTCCTTGGCCACTCCACTCACCTTAGACGAGTTGCGACTGCTGCTACCGCTTCGGCACATCTGTCGCACTGTACGCGCAGAGGCAGTCAGCAACTCGGCGGGCGGGCGCACGAATCGTCGAGCTGAAGGCGCGCGTGAACATTTATGCATGGTCAAGAACCTCGTGGCATTTGTCATGGCGGGGAAGACACATGCGGCGTCAAGCTACTTGACAGCGTCCCGTTTGGGGCAGGAGAGCGCATGGCTGTGCCTGTAAGTTGTAAAGCACTGGCCGCCTTTTAGGTATCCATCGACACGAGTACCAGTTCCAGTGATAGCCAGTCTTGCCCTCTCCGTCTTTGCCACGAGCACTGGGACGCCACCGCTGCAAACTTCAAGACTTTACGCTGTTCAACCGAGACGGTCTACCAATCCAGCGCTTGTGGGTGACAGTGGTCAACCAGGACAGGTCCAGCACCCGCGCTGTCGTCCATTTGGGTATCAAGAAGCAGACAGACCGATCCTGGTGTCGCGCTATTCTGTTGCCAAGAGTCTTTGTTTGATCGCTGTATCGCGAGGACATTATACGCTTTCGACGCAACTTATCGTGGAGCTCTTCGCTACTACACAAAAAGACGTGCGTCAAGTCCCCAATTGCAAAATAGCGGTGACAAAAGAGGATAGCAGGTGTCGAATAGCTCCCTCTATCCATCTTCGATCCGTATTAACCGACACCACCGCCCTAACGCTTTTATCTACCCTACCTTTCACTCCAGTTCACGATCGTTGATCACACTTGGGATAATTAACATCTCGATTCTTTCCGACAAGAAACGAAAAAGCCCGATGTTTGCCATCCCCCTCGAATTATCCAGTGCGTCTCCACCAATCACGCTCACTGACGTCGTCGAACCAGCCACGTCGCCCATGACATGCACCAGCACGAGCCCGCGACGCTCCTTCGACGCGTCTGTCTCCGTCCCGCATCCCACTGCGACGGCCACGAGTGCCGTCTCTGCTCTGTCTCCGCCTCTGCGTGCGCTGTGCTCCGGTGCTGTCGCTGGGATCGTCGCCGACTCGATGCTGCATCCCCTCGAAGTCATTAACTTGCGCATGAAAATCCAACAGCAGCCAAGTCTCAAGTATAACGGTCTGTTTCGCGCGGTGAAGACGATTTTCAAGGAAGAAGGCGTACGTGGCTACTTTGGTGGCATTGGCACGACGGTCATGACTTCGCCCGTGTGTGCGGCGATGTATTTCAGTACCTACGAGACGCTCAAAGCCACAGCGGCTCCCTTAGTGCCGGACGAGCACCGGGGCGTAATCTATTTTCTCGCTGGAGCTGCAAGTGAAGTGCTGATTTCGGCGGTGAGTGTGCCGTCGGAAGTGGTCAAGTCCCGCTTGCAACTGGGCTGCAACCCTTGCAACGCCAGTGGAGGCGCAGTCAAGTATACGCAGAACTATCGAGGCACAAGGCATGCCGTCACGTCTATCGTCCGGTCAGAGGGACTCCGAGGACTCTACGCGGGCTACTCGGCGTGTCTTGGTGTTGACACGTTCTTCTCGGCCTTTTCGTTCTTGTTCTACGAGACGCTGAAGCACCGGTACGAGCAGTACTTGGCTGCGAAGGACAGGAAGCGGCCGTTGAACTCGGCCGAGTCGCTAGTTGCAGGGTCTGTGGCAGGTGGCATGGCTGCGTTCTTGACAAACCCGTTGGATGTTATGACAGTGAGATTGATGACGCAGGGCAAGAAGAAGCAGTACGCTGGAGTACGTGACTGTTTGATCAAGTCGGTGAGCAAGGAAGGGCCAAGCGTTTTGTGGCGAGGCACGACGTGCCGAGTCGTGTCCATCATGCCTACAACTGGTATCTGCTTTGGCGTGTACGAGACGATTAAACACACGGTCTTTAATGGAGACGTTGACGACTTCGACTTGGCGTGACTTGGCACGACTTTCGAGTCGACCAGTAGATAGATAGTAGAGCGTAATGTTAAATAGTCGATTAGACGACTGCACTCGCTTGATGGGGCCTTAGGGGTCTGTGGTGCACTCCAAGCGTCCATCAGCTTTACTCCGTCATCGACGTAACCACCAAGCAAGTGTATGCACGAGATAAAGGCCCATTACGATACTGGCCCCGCTCACTACAACACGAGAGAGAGAGAGAGAGAGCGACACGCACTCAACTTGGGCCGCCGCTGACAACCGGGGGAAGAGACCATCGAAGTTCTCCAAGCAGCCACCACGTGTGTCGGTCGGTCTGTCCGCCTGGCTCTACGCCGTGCGCTGAAAGTGGTGCTCATCGATGGTCGAGTACACATGCCCCTCACTGATGAGATAATTGAGTGCACTCTGGAGCTGCGGCTCGGTCATTTGGCCCCGCAAGCTGTTGAAAATGTAGTCAATCTTGAGCCCATGGTCGCTCGTGCACGTGCTCAGGACGTCGAGAATGGCCTTTTGATCCGGCGAAAAGTCCGACAGCGTCGTCCTGCTGTCGTCCATGCCCCCGCCGTAGCCTCCATAGCCTGCCCCACTGCTCGGCTGCTTCCACTCGTCGCCTGCACCTTTTGTCGGTGTCTGGAACGACGTCATCGAGACGTCGAGTTTCCCAGCGTCCGACGCCCTGCGGCCCCCTTTTGTGTTGAAACAGTGGACGTACAGCACCTCCAAAAGGTGGTGCGTGAGCTCGTTCATGTCGCCCAGCGGCGCGACATGGAAACACGACAGACTCGTTTTGCCCTGGAACGTCCGCAGTTTGCCCACGACCTGCACGTAGCTGCCTTCGCGCAGCCGATTGAGTTCGCTGTCGCTCGCGTCCGCGTCGTCGAGCGCTGCCAAGAAGTACTGGCAATCAAAGCAGCCCGAGCCGTCGTCCAATTGGAAGCGGAGACTCGTCGAGTGCGGCGTCAGGTTCGTGAGCAGTCCCACGAGCCGCACGCTCGAGATCTCGTGGCCGTCGAGCGTCAACGCGTCGTCGTCGGTGGACGCCGCGCTCGAACTCTTTTGCAGCTGACTGATGGCCACTGGCACGAGGCTTTGCACGGCGTTGCTGCGTTTCGTAGGCGTCGTGGACTGACTATTGCCAGTGGGCTGTTGACTGGACATGAAGCCGCCGCCGCCGCCGCCACTTGTGGCGGAGTAGTCGTCGGTGCCGTACGCTTCGTAGCCGCCGCCGTAGTTCATGACGACGGGAGGAGCGCTTGGCGCCAATTGATTCGAAATGGCGCCAAGAGCGATAGTTGGCTGATGGACGACGGCTTGGGATGTTTTGGTCGATTTGTGATCGAGTTGGTGTCATTTGTGTCACTTTCTCGCTCTCTCTCTTTTTTTGTGTAGTGGCTGAGCAACTGGAGAATCGACGGAGAGACTATTATTGTCTTTGTGTGTGTGTGTGTATGTTTTGTGGCCCACAACAAGCGAGAGAGAGAGAGAGAGTAAAGGAAGTGACTCGACCTGTTACTTCATCTGCAAAACAAGTTGTCGACACGTGCATTCCCGATGCACGCTGTGGTCAAATGTGCGTGAGAGGTGTTGGCAAAACTGGATCTGCTTTGCTTTACTAGCACTTGTCGATTCAAGCCGAGGTTGAACAGATGTACGAACAAGCCTGCACGAAGTGAGCTCGATTGCGTCCAGCTAGACGACGAAGCAATCGTTCTTATATCGTGAAAACGCCGGTGAGTATTGCATTAGTTCTGCATTGCGCTCTTAGCAGTCTGGACTACGCGGCTTGTTTCCGATCAAAACGTTTGTACCAGCTGTAACGATGCGCCTGAGAACCTGGAAGGATCTTGCTTAGACATGAACTACTTCGCATATTTGCTAGATTGCAGCACGCCTACTTCAGTCTGAAGGACTGTGACGTGACACCCGAGCTCGACCTGTTTGGTTTTGACCCACAACACATATTTCCTTGAGCGAGACGATCGTCATGCTCCTTGGTGTTTCTACTTTGATGGGTCCCTGCAGGCAGGATAGTCCGTCCGTGCTAGACGGTATCATGTCCCTCGACACTGTTTGAAAGTCTCAGTAGCAACGCTGCTCTCCCGTTGTTCGTCTAGGAGACACTGGACGGTGTGGCAAATTTCACACACTTGTCTGAGAACGGGCACATTTCGTAGCTGAGTGGGGCGGCCGCGAACCTCATGCCTATCCTAGTGCAGTGATGCGATTGCCACTGTGTGTGGTATATTGCTACCGGACTTGAGCATCGCTTTGCCTTGCATGCGATAACCGGCTTCTAAGCAAAATTCGATCATCAGAAACGAACTTCGTACTACATACTCGCGAATGTACATCGTAGTCAATGAAAATGACTGGCGGTAGACAAAACCCTGTCGGTTTTCGCGAACACTTAACGACTGGAACAGTAGAAGTCAGCGAGAACTTCATCCATAGTAGATCACGCTAGTGGTTTTTGTGTGGCGAGCAGTCTTACCAATCTAAGGTTGCATAATTGAGAGGATTTGCGTCAACCGCAGACAGCGCACAACTAGCTTTGGGTGATGCTATGTGCTCGGCAGCGCAAGAATGGAAGTTGACGTCGCGAGTAATCCAGATGGATCAGCGCGTCTGGCACAGTGTCATGTTTGCATTTGACTGATGCAACTGTATTGATCCGGAACGCCGCTAGTGCAATGTCCGACACTAGCAGTTTTGCTGCAGTACGACTCATCTCTACAACGAGAGGGGACAGCGGCAGGCAAAGATCAATGAGCAAACACAGGCAGCAGGCAAGATTCATTGAGTAGAATGATGTTAGGAGAACAAGACGTGCCGTAGATATTCCAGCGACCAACGAACAATTTCCTTTCGCAGCCGCAAGCACCTTATCAACATCGAGATAATGGAGGCCCACACGATCTTCGTCAGCGCATTGTCGGGTGGAAAGACGCCCTAGCCTTGATACGTTATTCATCGACCACATTGTTTACAATGATGCTCACATCTTCTCATTCGCATACCTTTGTCAGAACGACGCGTGCACTTGACGGTATCTCACTGTCAGTAGAAATACTGTGCTTGGATTGAACGACGGCACACGCTATTTGCACCATAGGTTAACGGATACGCATTACAAGCTGACACATAGCTCGTCTGCAATCATGTCGAGTCAAGATGAAAAAGACGGCCGTGTCACGGGGTGGCCCTGTTACATGATATTGACATCAACAACGTCAACGTGAATAATTATTTTCCTTTGCGGATGATAGCCGAGACTAGTAGTAGGTGGTAATGCGTGTCGTAGATGGTGACATCGGTATCAAAATCGCAAGGCAATGGGACCACCCATAATTGCTGGATCCGCAAAAGAGTGGTGTGTGAGCAAGGTGTCAACGCACATGCTCGTGGCGTCAATTTGTGAACAGGTCTAGCAGATACCGTACCATTGGCTTGACTGTATTGAGTACAGCCCACTATTTGAGTTTGACAAGCGAGACCGCTTCGTTGATGGCGCTTCCTCTACTCTTCCCGTGGAAGCGAGGATGCGATGCACCTGTCCACGCTGTCACCAGTGTCAACAGCTTATGCTGTCATCTGTATGAGCGTAGGGTGCTTGAGTTACATACTGTAGTAAAGCTACATGCAAGAGTCGATGACTAGGTCCTAGGATCAGCATATTGAGTCCGCATGTAAGCACGCAGCGACGTATTCGACCTCGTGTGCGTCTGTTCTTGGCACAACCTGCATTCCCTAATGGTCCGCTGCGAATTGTTCTTACAAGAACACACACCAGGGTCTGCTATCGATCGAGCAGGACACTGCGAGCCCTGGGTCGACCCCAAGAACTGGACATTGCAGATATCACCCAATAGCAACGCGCTGCTACATGCTGTCAGCACTCGGCTCTTGTAAACAAGCCAGGGCCAAGACATAGCGTGGGCATCTTCTCCATCGACAAATCGCGCAGCATGAGACGCATTAGACACACGACAGTTTCGACGAGTGAGCCTGAAGTCGGTCCCCATCATCCACGTTCTGCTCTAGGATTCGTCATCGCCACTGAAAAGATGCAGCAGATAGAGCTCGGCGTGATCGAGCTGGCAATGTACCTCTCTGGGGGATCGAGACGCTTGAGACAATGTGGAGAAAAGTACGTTCAATGGATTCAACCTACGACTTCAAGACCGCTGAACGGCGACCCGAGGACGTAAATGATGCGATGTCAACCATAGACGCAACGAGACTTTCTGATCCGCTGCACAGACGCCTGTTTTGTTGTGTGTTTTGCACATTGGTGTTGCACCGAGTACAGCGCCTGGACCAGCACATGCATAGCGGTATCTCCGAGCTTCTCTTCTTTCTTGGAGACACTTCACGGCCACGAATAGACTGCTGTGGTACCAGTCGCGGCCATGTAGCCAGCCACCCGCGGATACACATTGTCGACCAGTCCATCGACGTCGTGGGCATTCCCGCTGCAGCCCCAGCGCGTTCAAATCCTGACGCTTTGACAATCATTGAGAGTCTCTTGTAAGCAATAAAAATCTGGTTTCGGTCGACGGACCGGATTCACGAGCTCAGCTGAGCAGAGCGGAGCGGACCTGAGCTCCACTCTTTCCCCGCATTCTCTCTTTATAGCTCTGCTGCGCTCGTGCCTCCTCTGCGATCCATTCGAATGGGAACTGCATGTAGCCCGAACAAGAGCGACCTCATGGCGCGAGTGTCGTTCATAAGTGCCGCCTCGCGATCCAAAGACGTTGAGCAGGAAAAGCACTTTGCGCAAGTGCAGACGCCTGAGCACACGGCGGACATTGAGGGCGGTGCACTCCGAGAAGGCGAAGCTCCGAATCTCAAAAGCAAAGACAGCTTCGGTTTGCTGGTCCAGTACGCCGCTGTTGGACTGAACTACGGCGTGCTCCCCGCCACGATTTACCCGTTCCTGCAGAACTACATGAACGCTTCGGGGACGCAAATCACCACTGCCTCGACGTTGGTATTGCTGCCCTGGAGCTTCAAGTGCTTCTACGGTATCCTGTCGGACTGCAGACCGCTATGGGGATACCGTCGTCGGCCGTGGATGGTCATTGGGTGGCTCGTTTGCCTCGCCATGCTACTCACCATGGCCTGCATGCCAGCAGGGGACCCGTACTACACTGTACCAGCTGACCGTGGCATCAAACCGGCCGATATGACACCTGCCATCCAAGCGCGGATCAACTACGACGCACCTTCGCAAGCGGGCAAGTACGTCCTGCTCATGTTTATCGCGGCCGTGGGCTACGTGATGGCCGATGTCTGTGCCGATAGTATCGTCGTGGACTTTGCCCAGCGCGAGCCCCTCAAGACGCGAGGCAAGACCCAGTCGGCCGTGTATGCCGTCCGCACAGTGTTTGTCATTCTCGGTCAGCTCCTGACTGGTTTCTGCTTCAATGGGAAAGAGTTTGGCGGCGACTTTGACTTTTCCATGACGTTCCCGCAACTGATGCTGATTGTTGCCGTGTTGACGGTGCCAGTGATTCCCATGACTTGGTTCTACATCAAAGAAGAGAAGACGTCTCGGGTGGACTTCAAGCGCTACATGGTCGACCTCTGGGGCCTCATCCAGAAACGCGCGATCTACCAGATCATCTTCTACAACTTCTTCCATACCATGTTCACGAGCATCTCGTACACGGCTGCCTCCCCTGTGCAGTCCTACATAGTGCGCGTCACGCCTATCAACAGCACAATCAGCGATATCCTCGGCAGCGTGTTGTTCCTCGCCGGCATCATGATCACGTCCAAGTGGGGCTTGCACTGGAACTGGCGCTACATGATCATATTCACTGGCGGTCTGGTCCTCCTTGTCGACGGCATCGCGACTTTTATCACGGTCTGGGACGTGTTCCGTAGCCAGTGGCTCTGGCTCGGACTGCCTCTGACCGTACAGCTTCCGGCCGGCGTCGCTTTTGTGATTTCTGGTTTTGTGGTGGTGGAGCTCTCTGGTGTCGGTAACGAGGGCGTTGTCTTTGGCCTCGTCACGATGGTCGCCAACTTATCGTCCCCGTTTGCGTCCGCCTTGACCCTGATGCTCGATCAGCCGTTCGACCTGACCACGGAGCGCATCCAAGCTGACGACGCAGCGGTTCGAATGGACATCTCGTACGCTGTGATCATCATGTACGCAATGTCCATCTTCTCGTGGGTCTTTTTGGTTTTCCTGCCACCTCAAAAGGAAGAAACGCAAGAGCTCCTGCGTACGAGTGGCAGCAGCAAAGTCATGGGCGCACTCACTGTTGCATACCTCACGTTTGCATTCCTCTGGTCGCTAGCGACCAACACGATGGCCATGTTTGACTCCACGTCGTGTCTTTTCATCGCTGGTGGTAGCGGCTGCTAAATGGACTACGATTGTTTATACTGCAGGCTCTTTTTCCAGCGTCGTGCGAGCGAAGGCGACGAGACAACGTCTGGTTTCATGCAGGCCTGTACGTTGACAGTACTGTAGGTCTCGTGGTCGTTCCTCGTCGGGCGATACTTGTTCACAATGTACACTACTGCCCCATGTACTCCTACGTTTCAATATTCCGGCAAGATATTTGCATAGCGAGAACCGCATCACTTTGTCGTGCGAGTCGTCCCCACACATAGGGGTACATTGCGTGGTGAAGCAACACGCTAGGTGAAAGCTCTGGCAGAACGTACCGTGGTCTTCTCGCACGCCACTGTTGTCGAGAGCACCAATGGCAGTCTGTCCTATTCCTTCACAACGAAGACCGACTACGTGGTTCTGTCATCTTCGACCAGGCTCTTTGCCAGCGAGTGCAGTTCGTTCATAGGTGTAGACAGACCATGCTTCGATCTGCGAGTGAATACCGACATTAGCAAAACGTACGCAAAACCAGCTACAGAAGTGCGACACCACCAGCGGAACAAACGTTCATGACGTGCAAATCGGCTCTAGCAATATGCCCAGCAACTAGGTGAATGACGCTGTTGGATCAGGACACACCAGTGAGCAAGAGGCACAATTGATGAGGACTTCGCACTGCAAAAGCGATGAGCGGTTTCATGACTTCGACTCATGAGTGTGGATCGGAGAGAAGATCATAATCGATAGCAGTAGTGATGAACGATTCTTCCGTTACGTTGTTGACTACCATAACTTTTGGTATCATGAACTAACTCGAGACACGAAGCGAAGTGACACGCAAGGAGTTTGAGAGCTGCATCGATCGCTTATTAGTCGATCGCGTAGCTCAGCTATACAACTTTTACAACCAGACATGACATTCGGATCAACAAGCCACTTATTATTTGCGAGAAGCAGAACTGTGGTTGAGCGAGTCAATTTGTTACGGTGGTTCACTTTTGTGGTGTCGACACGAAGAAGAACGGGTAGCGTAAATACACGTACCTTGTTCGGGGTCCCACGAGCACAAGTCGTTGATACTAAGCCTGAGTTTTGGAGCTACCACCTGTCAGCCACCCAAACAGGTCGGTGTACTGTTTTTACTTCGATAGGTAGTAGGATCCTTGTATTTGAGGTACTTTGCTGATATGAAGAACGGTTTAACAGCCAAACGAAAGCAGCAGCTCGCGTCATGAGCAGAAGAGTGCAAGACTTGTGAACGGGTGTTGCGCTTACGCATTCTGTACAGTTGGTCATTGATCCATTTAGTATGAATGGAACTGGTTGAAGACTCGTTGCGTCGTTATCTTTTAGGTGCATTTGATCTTGTTGCCTCGTTGCGCCATTGATTTGGTTCTACAAACGAAAGGGCTCTTAGAGTCCAGAACCTTCCTTTGGCAAGCTATTGCAGCCCCGCAATACAAAACGGGGTTGGACTCGAAAATCTCAGCTTCTCATAAATCAACATGCGATCGAAGATCTACATGACAAAGCCATCAAGACTACTTCTTAGAAAGACACGTGGCTCTTGCTGCTTCAAGCATGAGCTGCTATATTTCTTTCTTGGTATTTATAAAACGGTTATCGACCTTGACAAACTACGTTCTTGTTGTGTTCAACTTATCTAGCATCGTCAAACCAACTTAAACTTACTTCTGTATCTGGCGCGCGTCAATCCCCGACTCTCGTTCATCGTGCACATGAGTCACGTATTCGGAACAACCTCAAACATCCGCTCTTTTGTTGGCGTCTCCCTGTCTCACGATTGGATCGAAACTGGGTCTAGAATTCGTCTTGTCGGTTCAACCTTCCCCGCCGTTCCGTCATGAATAGGACTGGGCGACTGAGCGACGGGGCAGCATCGTGAGTGTTCGTAGAGGTCAGTTCGTGCCGGACGTCAATACGGTCCAATCGCGTCCGCCGTCGGGCTGGATTAGCTTTTCTCGCGGAGCTGCTGGAGCTCGACGGGGCATCGAAAGGCGAGCGTCGGAGTTGGAGCTGCGCACCTTGGGCAGTTCGAAATGGTCTTTTGCGCACACCCTAGCCATCATCGTAGCCATCATCGCTACGCGTGGGGGTACCTCAAATGGCCCTCAATGGACCTATTCGTCAGGAGACTGTGAAACGGGCTTTCTATCGCCACAAGCGCCAGCTTACTCTACCCTTGAAACCTTTGCTGGAGCGATGAGAGGCTAGTATTCACACGGATACGTGGTAACGAGCAGCGGCAAAAAAACAGCTCCCTTCCCAGTGTGGAAGCATGACAACGGGTGCTGCGACTTACAAGTTTGGACGGCGTATCGCGTCGCCACTAAACAACGAAATTTCTATCACGCAGACCGTCTCACTGACAGTAGCTGCCGCGCATTACCGGCGTACTCAGAGTGCCCGACACTTCGAGACAAGAGAGAGAGAGAGAGGGAGAGAGATCAGACTATCTATTGCGTACATAGGTCTAGTCGAAGACATCTGTATGGACATCTGCCTATATCGTCTACCATGGCTACGTCAATCTTCTCCGAGCTGACTCATCCTGCTAGCTCGAGACGTCGGGCTTCATGGGGGGGGGCACTCCGCAGAGGGCACGTGTATCCCGTATCCCACCACCGTGTGCTTATAGAGTGCAGAGGGCGCTAGAAGGTGCGGCCATTTACCACTTCGGACATGTTCCAATGCGCCATATTGACTTGTCCCCTGCATGCATCGCGGAGGCTGAATCGAACGGCCATCAACACGGTCAAGGCGATCTCTCGTCGTCGACCGGGCGTCGCGCTCGGCGAACGTGTCGGCATACTGAAGGCGAACGCACAAGAGCTGGAACATGCTTCCACCTTGGGTGCAGGGGATTCAACACCGTCGACGTTCCCCACACCTCAGGATGTCGTGCCCATTGCTCCCCTTCCGGTTCGCACGCAGCATCAGGAAAGCCTCTCACCTTTTACATTGGGCCGCACCACAGGGGAATCTCGCCAAAGGAAGGGGCCATTTGGCCGGCTCTTTGGGGTCTTCTTGGCTTGGCCTGTGTTGCTCGAAGCGCCCAAACTGGGAAATGGCCGACGTTTCGAGACAAGTATTTGGGTTGCCGAAAGCGCGGGTGTGCTGTGGCACATTATTTAGACACTCGACTGGCGCTATAGATACTCGACACGTTTGTTCTAGCTGCTTCGGCAGCTGTGTCATCGTCAAGCTCCAGTGATCCCGGTGCATCAGCGGTCTAGACTGCTCAAGCAACTTCGGGATGATGCCGCGGCGGGCGAACAGGTGTGACGACGGGTGTGATTTTGTTGAGCTTCATTGGCATCCCGCATTCATGGTGTGATGCAACGACGCCGTGTTTTGCGGCGTGCAGTCCACGACGTGTCAAAGTAGTGTCGTACGTTTCTGGACAACGGGTACCGGCAGCACGGCGTGGTCTTTTATGCTCACCCAAGTCACCACCACTTTGCGTGGGGAGTACCCGAAACGGTTCCTAATGGAGCTCTCCGTCAGGCTATTTTGCACCGGGCTTTCTCGCTGCACAAACACCGACTAACTCGGCCTTTACTACCCTTATTGGAGCGGCTAGATGCAG
>JAPPWB010000422.1:0-22870 GCA_029452305.1 Hyaloperonospora parasitica | reverse complement strand
ATGCAGCCGTGCCATGCTGCGCACCATTGAGACACGGTGGATTCTGTTGCTGACGATATGGGCCATATGTAACGGGGTGAGCTGCTACATGTATGTCAACACCAGATTGGGTCAACGTGAATACTGAATCTTGAGTAAACATATTCTCCAGTATTTATCTTACCAAGTAATATTAAAATCGAATGTTACCTTCGAGGGTAACATAAATAGCGCTCCACTTATTGGCCGACGTAGGCCATTGTATCTACCACCTATCGCTGCGAGACGCGCGCAATCGGTGGTGAGCGGATAGCTATATCTGAACTTTGTACTTCATATAGCTGAAGTGAGATCGACGGAAACATTATTTAGAGACATGAACTAACGTAGAAATGTTGAATGGTAACTAGTAAAAATTGTAATAATGCACCACCAACGCATCAACACAACAATATCGCCGATGTGTGTCGGCGAGTTGAGCTGTAGCGTTATGATACAACGATGTACCTCGCGGCTTGCCCCTTCGGGTCTAGTTGTGGCTTTCGCCCAACACATTTGTCGCAACGAAGGCTCCAGAAGCCTTCCTGAGCTTACCATCTTTCTTCACCTCGTGCAACTTCACACCAAAGGGTAGAAGCCGATGCTTTAAGCGCTTTTACAGGTCACCGGGTGCAGTGTACACCCGACTGAGAAATTTACGGTGCCATCGGCTGAGGCCCACCGACTTGTCACTAGACAAGTCTTAAAGGATCCCTTCAATTGGGTTGACCGGCTTAGTATAATTGACAAGACATAAGCAATGCCGTCTACTGGGTGACCGGCTTGCCACTTGACAAGTCTTAACGTGCGCTGGTAGCGAGTGACCACCCTGGGCCGACTTTACCACTCAACGCTACCAGTCGAAAGCTCTACAAGCTATGCCTCCCATGGTTCGACTACAAGCATATCCTAGCCCGCGCAGGGACTTACCGTGAAAGTGTACGCGTGTCTAAGACTTAAAGATCTGCTCTGTATTGATTATCTCTTTTTCTCTTTCAGTGAGGGATACGTGTATGGCTACTCCCCCCTCTTGTCACCTATGTACAAACTCTTCGTCAAATGATGAAAGATCTTCACACCTCCGACTCGTCGAGGGAAGACACGTCGAGGATTGCCCGATCGACGTATAATCACCACAATCAATTTCTTTATATCACAGATATGGCTCAACTTTTTTCTCTTCACGTGATCTCTTACGAATTTTAGCCATCCTCTGCACGTTCAGTGTACGTGAGTACACAAGGCATCTGCCTCCAATCCGTCGGTGTAGGCAGAGATAAAGTGGCAATTCAAGCGACGGTTCGTCGCTACAGACTCTGCATAAAGAAGTCATTTTAGTTGCTGCAGTCTTCATGTAGAGTCTGGCAGTTGATGTTGTGGAGATTGTCGCGCAGGTGTAAAGAAATGGTAATCGCTCTTTTGAGGAGTCGATACCAACTCTCCACTGGCTCCCGGACGACCGACTAACGAAGGGGGTACTTCGACACCTTGTACTTGATAGCCTCCCTCACATTATGTACCCGTCGGTGGGGCGGGTTGCACTCTTCCAGGTGAACATGTTTTAATGGAAAACTTGGCCGTGGTTGCGATGGGGTCGAATATCGATCTCGGTGTGGAAGTCTTCACACCACGATCCGGGTTGACTTGATCCCGTGGAATCCTTCACGGGATCACTTGTATACGTGTAGGGTGTTCGATGTGAGTCACACTGATCTGTAACAGATCGCCTTGTCCAAATGTAGACCTTGATTCGCGAGCTTTCTGACTACTTGAGCCGCCTCGCGATCTTGAGTATTAAACTACAAAGGGTTTTCTGCGTCCAATAGCAGTTGGTGTATTGTTTGAGATTTCTTGATCCCTGGTCAAACCATCCAGGGATATTACTTGATTAAAGTATGTAGCTTTTCTTGACGTCGGGCGGCCAATGATCCAACCCGGAAGAGAAGTCGACACGTGTGCTTAGAAGCAAATTGAACTCTGTTTAATGTTAAACAATCCCATCCAACAACATTGTCCGTATCCTTATACCGTATTCATCGCATGCCTCATGTCGCTCTTTCCAGAAGGTAGCAATCTTGCACTTGCGTGGCACACACTTGATATACTTGTCCGATCGCAGTCGTCTTTCTGGTCGCCGACCGTATGGTTCAACCCCCACTAGCTTGATTGCGATCACATACCTGATCGCCGATCACGATCTTGATTGCCTCCTTGATTGCGATCGCATCCTTGATCACGATCGACTTGCTGATCGCGGATCGACAGGTGTGTTACACACCTACCTGGTCGCGATCACATATCTGAACGCCGGTTACGGTCGATCGTCTCCTTGATTGTGGTCACCTTGCTGATCGTGGATCGCCTGGTGTGTTACACACCAACCTGATCGCGACCGCTTTTGATTACCAACGTAATCGTATCCTTGACAGTGACCTCATCTTCATGACTCGTACCCTGAGTCCGTCATACTTTAGCATAATGTCGCAGGTCCCATCCTCCCCGATCTGATATCCGGTCCTGTCTTATCAGCTCAATATCGTGATCTGACCAGGTGTAAGACCGGCGCTGCCAACCGTTAACGGACTCGGATGTACCTGAAACGCGATCAGTTCCCATATCGCGAGTTTCCTTAGCCGCTTCACTACAACTTTCTGATGTGATAGGCGGTTCTGTCTAACCGTCCAGTGGACGCGATCCGACCAGTTGTGGGACCGGCGTTGCTAACCGTCTGCCAACTTGGATGTAACAGGAGTGTGAACCGTTCTCGTATAACTAATTTCACTGATCGCGCTACCACACAGGCACGTATTCGTTTTATCGTGCAAATTGTGCATCAGAACAACAAACACAGTTATATCATGTTGTTTTCTACATTAGTTTTATTCATTGACACACTTGTGGCTTGCGGATCGGCTAATCAGGTCCAAGAAACCTTGAACAAGAGGCAATTGCGTAATCTGCGGTAGAATGGAGAATGTACCATATAAGCAGAAAGATGCCTACTGTTTCAGGCGCATTGTCAATTTAAACACCATTAGGTAGTCCATCGGTCGATATATGTCCAGCTGTAAGTCATCAGTCCATCGTCACATCCGTCATTCTCCATTAAGCCAGACCTGCTGGTTGGGAATAGTATGGCAATTCACTTATCTTACTTTTTCTATGAAGCAGTGGGTACGAACACAATTACATATCAGATGCTAGTATGGTAGATCACTACTTTGATAAGAATATTTTTGTGATGTCTAAAGAGGCTCTTTTGTTCCGCATAACTTTTTGACTTGGTACTTGTATACATCTGCCTATTTCTTGGGACGTCACGTTGCAGGTGACTTTTCGATCGGTAAGCACCATGCACATTGATAATTATGGCGAATCAATGACAGCTGGTGCGTGCTGCCTTTCATTGTGTCAGCCGCGGAAGACAAGGCAAAGACAGGGCATATCGATTAGTCAAATTGCGCCAAGACATGTCTGGTAACGTCAACCTATGCTGCATAGTCGCCATGACCTGTTTTTCCTCCCATTGTAGCTCTAAAGCGTCTCTTGTTCAAATCTCTTCCTTGATGCGTGAAAATACATATCATTGACATCAGGATTTGTGGCACCATGAAGTGTCAATAAGGCAAAGTTGATTTTCAACTGTTCCGGTACATGCCCCTCAACCGTAAAATCCGTATTAATTGCGACGCAAAACAACGTACTTTCGCGCATGAGATATGAATTGAGATTGCTGAACACCAGAGGGGAAGATGTTGTCATTATGTGTGCTACAACCGCTATACCTGCCACATCGGCAATTTGTCGGAGCAACTAGGCGACTTCCCGCCTTCCTGTGCATCCTGCCATGCTGCTCTTGTGTGGAACAAGCAAGAGTATACATTGTCCCGAACCTGGAGATACGCAGCAATTTTCCCATCAATCACCTTCATATAAGTCTCTGCATATCCTCTCCAATCTGCTGTGCGCCCCAACGTCCGACATTAGCTGCACTGAGGTCTAGCGCCGACATCAGGGTATTGAAAAGTAGTAAAGTTTTGCCTTCAATTGTCCAAGGCCCTTTCTAGACATACATCATTCAGACAGCTACAAGAAAATGTCAATAAGCCATTTACGAAAAATAGTGATGTACGTATTAAGATTTTCGAGCTCGAAATCCAGCCAAATCGTATACTCGAGGTAAGGCGCGGTTCATACTATTGTGTAAAAATTGGTGAGTCAATATTGAATGAATGTGCTCTCAGGACGGGGCTGCCACGTCCACCTGGACGAACCCTACAGTAATTAGCTTGTGTAAGCTCCAAGAATGGTGTGTATACTTCGTCGTGTAAACTCACTCTTTGTAGGCAAATTACCCAACCTTGTGGCGCGCTGTAGCTCTGGATCAAGGAATGAGCGGACGATATTCGATGAGCGACTATTATCGATAGCCATCCATTAAAATTGTCGCAATCCCTCTGAGAGAAAAAATTGCTGATTATGCTAAATATGACAACTGTTTTGCGACCGAACGCGAGGTACACGTCTCATTGATACCCTTTTGATTTGACCGCGATAAATTCATATTGCTATACTTCAGTCTGCACTGTACTGGGAGGTAGTGATTGGTACAAATTTTCTTACGCCACCATAATAAATTTGCACGCGCATGCATGCGATGTGTCCTGAAAAATCGCGCCAATAACAAACTATGCGCAGAAGTGATAAGATCTGGCAGAGATTAGATATACCTGCACGTTGGTTCGAGTTTTGCTGCCATTCCTTTATCAGATTTGAGGGAAAACATGAATTAGTCACATCTATGACCAGAACCCATTGCTATCACTATCACACATTCATTTGTACTTTCCGGACAAACGATTTTCCCGCTAGTTTATTGCCGGATTCTCGGCTCAAACTCTTTGTTTTAGTCACTTCTAAACGGTATCGTATGGGATCAAATAGTCGTTGACTCTGGCGTGAATAGGGTGTTGTGTGGTCGTTGTCAATGTTGGAAAGGGTACGAGCTTGTATCAAATTCACGCTCAAATCATTTTATAGGACCAGACACTTCCACAAATATCAGCATCAAATTATGGAAGATTGATGGGCATCGTGATAGAACGCTATTTCGCGTAGATTTATCAAAAATAGTGCTTTGGGGGCTGAGATATATCAATGCACGTTTTCCGACTACCACGATTTTCGTGACGGCAACACAATGGCTATGTTGCCGAGTATGCAAGATTTTAATCCCGAAGTTCTGTGGGAAGGTCTATTAGTCCTGATGACGACTTTCCGATTAATTACGCTGTCTAGCCAATGCGGATGATTGCTGATAGATATTCGAGGTCTGCGTCAAGCGACAATTCGCAATAGTGATTCATATCACGGTCTAGGATAGACTAAATAGATCAAGCCAGATGATGCAAGATAGAGTGGGTGTCATCGACAGGCAACCTCTTTTGTATCTCCGTTAGCTGCGCCAAACGTTGTGAGGTCATACTCGCGGATATGGCGGAAACAGTCTACCACATCCATAGTATTCAAAATATCCCTATATTCATTATAAACGTAACTTGGGGTGGACTGATACATTTCAGCCGCCAAGCTACTTCTATACCTGATTTTTGTCACATTCAACGAAAAGGAGCGCGAAAGCCAAAAATGAGCTTGTCGGATTCTATGGACAAGTCCTCTAAACCACGCGATTGACCCAGTTTTGTAGACAGACAAATACCAGTCTGGAGACCCAACCAATCTTCGCCGCATGGGTAGCCACATATATTTCGACAATCACTAAGTCGGAGCCGCCTGGACCTTGATTTTTCGTTGGTATAACCAGCCAAAAAGTAGCAGAACAATGAAGGCAGACCTCGAACAGCCGGCATAGATTGCAAAGGTGATGGCTATATGGCCTGATACAGATCATCAAGTAAATCGGACACTACACGTCCCGTTCTCGGCAACCTGAAATGACAATTTGACCATACTTAGATCCGCGAACTAGGTGCGCAATGGACGACCGCAACCTAGTCCGGGAGGTAGCCTTATGCACCTCATGCGGTAAAGCTGGGACACACATCCGACGGAGTCGTTTAGCCCGAATGGTATGGTCAGCCGTAGCTGTAAATTGCCTCAGACCTGTTGTAGCCGCATGTAGATTGTCCCATGCCTCTGGAGTCGCAACAATAGGTGATGGGACCTCATTTATCATATATCAAGCTAGTCATCGGAATTCTGGTGTTGAAAAGCGACAATACAAACGTAAATTCTAGCATTAGTATTTCCACCAAAATGACTTCACATCAGTGGAATGCGCTATCAGTGACGTTGTGCCGAGGATAAAAACCAAAACAAACGACTTTCAGACTCGTGGGTATCGGACGCGCAAACGAAATTGGGTACGAGATGTTCCCAGAAGTTCATTTCTATAGAGGAAAGAAGTTAGCTTCTACGCAACAAAAAGTCCGTGTGACTGCACACATATAGCCTAAAGATGTCGTAGGTTTCTTCTGTCGATCATGTCGGCACCCTGCGATATCAAATGGTCATCCACACTTTTCTGACTTCGATCCCGCTAAATTCTACCATCTGGATGTTGCTGACACGCTATTGTCTTCTGAAACTTATCACGACGTAACATAAAGCGCGTTCCTTCCAGGGGATCACAACTCGTGTGATAGAAGAATATGCCGCGAAGAAGATTTCAAATACGCAGTCGAGCCGCTGTGTGATCGCAATGAACGATAGACGCACTGAAGTTGAGCCGCACTGCTGACCCCAAACCCAGTGCGAAATGGACATGCCGGTAGTATACAAAGTCCACGCATGAGTATGAGAAACTGTAAATGAGATATCGTAGAGCATAAAAGCCCCAGTTGACCGGTAAACATATATAGGATGTTCAAAACGAGCTCGCGGAAAAATCGTTCCAGATGTCGTCGTGACCCTATTTACGTAGTGGCTGTTCTATCTTGGGGTGCAACAATAATCATTATCCGCTTGTAATCCACGCCTACGCAAAAGAATCAATGAGTGATGATTTTCTCTGGGCGAAATGGCACTGTAAAGCTGACAGCTACCGGCTCGATCGTCAAGTAGAGAGGTCAAATTATGTGATGAAGCGTGATGGAGCCAATGGAAATGGATGCGGTAATTATTTGAAATTTCACTGAAGTTCGATATGAATTTTGCGTTCCGTAATTCCTTGGCGTCGAAAGTGACATTCTCAATGTCAGCATGGGCGGCCGTACCGTTAGTGTTGAACCTTTGCGCTCACTTCGTTATATAATGACATTGTGAAATCCGGTATGTTCGGCAGCCGACACCGCGACTGCTGTGACGTCAGCAGCCCAAAGAGAACAACTACTTGTTGCCTAGGTGCTCGAACCCAAAATTTGAACTATGTACAAAGGGCGGTCGAAGTTTTACCCTACTAAGTGTCGCCACCCAGAAGACCTTTGTAGAGGATCCCACGGCCCATTTGCCGTCTTTCATGGCTGCTAGTACAATCAACTTTGTGCGGACACACTATTTCGACAAGTCGCCATCACAAATTGGTAGCGCTCCACGATCTTCTTGAACCCACGACGGATACCGTCTATCATGGCGCTGGTCCACACAAAATTGGCAATATGGTAATGAAGTTTATCAATATGACGCAAAGAAGGCTAGTCGTGCTGTGAGATGTATAGGATATTGAATAAAGCGATCGCGGGGGCCATACAGAAACTTTATTTGGCGGTATGTGTCTATGCTTGAACCAAAGCAAGTCGAAACCGAATATATATACATCAGAGAATCCAGTTAGATTACGTCGTATCGCCCTGTCCTATATGTAGCCCTATATAACGCATAGCTCTCGCGGTCCAAGCAGCTTGAAGTTGTGATAGCCAAAGAATCGTCCCGGATGATATAAACTTATCACCGGTGTGATAGACGTTGCACGATCATTAAACAGACCAGATACACGAGAAAGTTTCCAACACGTCGAGGAGGGACGAAACATTATGGCAAAATTTCATAATGAGCGACGTGTTATCTGCATCTCCGGACACTGTGGTGGGTCCATCCGACCATTAGAAAGAAGAAGTAGCCTTTAATATTAGTGTGAGCACGAACAACACTAAGAGCACGGAATAACCTCTATACAGACTATCGAGAAAAAAATGAGAAAAAGGATGCCATGGATCACCCTTGCCCGACCCCGCAGAGAACATCATGCTGCCTCGATTTTATACGTGAGTCTGAGGCCTACATGTCGTGCTCGTATGTAATACCGACCATCGTAACAAATGCTGCGAAACCCGGCCCACGTGGACACAGCACAACAACAAAACGGTTGCAAGAGTCGTATGCCTTGAAAAGAGCGAGTAAGATCTCTAAAGCAGCCTGCATCGTTTCATGCCGAAGCCACAGTCTTGGCGGCAGCATGAATGTCCGAAGTCGTAGAAATCGATCGATTTGGCATGAATTCACCTGGCTGCCCTCAACAATTGTCGGTAGTAGATTACACAATGTCTGCTATCTGGCGGCTGAGAGGTTTCGATCGGTATGTTCAATGAACGATTCGTCAGCAGTGAAGTTCGCAAGTATCCCAATCCTCAGTACCACGTCCTGTAAAGTCCAAATGAACGCATTAAGCCGGAGGTATGGTCTACGGATCAATGCCGATAGCGTTATCCATACACCGCTTGACGCGCCTTGTATCGAGCAGGATTGCCTTACGGAGATCAGCTTTTCATTGATACCACCAAGAACTAAACCACAGCACAGTCGGTGCATCCGACACAGTAGCGGATGCAGAGTGTGAATGATGCAATGCGTCTCGTCGAAAGATTTACAGATGAGGTGTTCGATCGAGTGCTTCGCACCAGCAGCGATAGGATGAATCCGACAACATTGGCACACAGATACAGTCCGCAAGGGTGCATCGATCCTGATCGTCACACGGTTACAATCGGCGTCCAGACTCGGTACAGTTTGCTCGAAATGGCGAGTTTGTGAAGCTTCATGATACCAATGTTGTTGAAAGTGGGGTGTACAAAGAAACGATTGCGACCATTAATACCCGTTCTATAGAGACCGAGCGATCCGGCGGATCTAAGTAAGTGCATATAGTGGTACTGAATAATCAGCTCTTCGTCTGGCACCTATTGAGAAATGGCCGGTACTCGGTCACGAAGAGTTGTCGAGCGGTGGGTTGGAAGGCTGAAGTCGATTCCGACGAGAGCCTTAAGGCCATTGATAGACATCCAAGGTGACTAATTGTTGAAGTCGCTGTGCGATGCTGAGTTTGGTTGGGGTACGAAACTAGAGCGAGCAGGTAAAGTCCATCGTGACGGTAGCGCGGAAGGTCGGCCATCTAATTTAAATCATGAAAATAATGAGCTCATCTGAGGACCTGCATCACAGCCGCTAGAGCCCTTGCAGTACGATACGGGTAAGCTTTTCGCGGTATGCGAGTCGGCCGGTGTAGAACATACTACGAAACAATCATGTGTTGTCTCCGGTGATATACAACGGGGTAGCGATACTTTTGTTCGCCTCGCGTAAACCGAAAAGTGAACCATAGTACGCAGAAACGTTATCCGTCGTTGAAGGCGAGCCAAGTGCCATACTAGCGATCCACACGACACTTGCTGAATACGACTGAGCATTAATACGAAACATGAAGGAATCCTCTCTACCAGACGTGGGCTTGCCATGAGACGCTCCAGCAAAAAAAGAGAAATGTTTTATGGGCAACCTCCCACATCTACTTCAATTAAATTGATTTTTATTAGTCCTTACCGCTGATTGCACTCGAGCCAATCTAAAATTATCTGATGTTCCACTAGGCTGATGAGTGGAGTTACGGAAACGAGTAGCAACACGACAAAATCGGCGTACAAGGATGCTAGGCGGACCGCATCGAGTACATTTGAGTCACTCATTCGTCGTGGCCGCTACAACCAAATGCCTTGAAGTTTTATCGATACAAGAAATTAATGTGATTCGTTCGCGGCCTTAGGGAATAACTCTCGAGCCTCAAATGCCCTCTCGGACAGCTGGAGTGAAGATTGCGCTTTATTAACGGGACGCACGGATAGTCGGGAAAGTTACAGCGAAGAGGTCGTGCACGATAAAATGTCGACCGGGCGACTATCGATCCTTCGATAAACGGCATCAATACTTCGACAATGTTGCCGAGCGAGCGCACAAGTCCAAAATTATGGGTATGGGGCATCCTTAGTTGGTGAGCAACCCGTAATCGGGCAGTAGAGATTGTTCTTCAAGCGGTCATAGAGGGAGCCACGGTTGCACTTGAGTCGTTATAGCGCCTGGTAGATATACGGGACGAGGATAAATTTTTGCGGGTGCCGCGCCAAGTAACGCATTTAATACCGCGGGCAACGATAGCGTGCCACGGACGATTGATGCGGTGCTTAAGAAGAATCAATCAGCAATTTTCGCTGCCAGCTCGTGATATCCTTTAGGATACGAGCTTGTAGGACCGACCGACGCGTGACTTTTCCTATCTGAGTCATCCGTGTCAATTATAGATGCGCCACGAACTGTACTGGTACTCCGTGGACGCATAGGCAGCGTTGTCGCAGTCTCTCATCGTGTCAACCGGCTTGTCCATAAAGATGTTGAGCCACGCCAGATGCTATTAGGTCTACGCCAGGCGGAACATAACTCCAGACTCGGTGTCACCGCGCCTTACCCACGTAAGAGATAAGATATTTTGGGGATAATGTTGGCGGGAGAGTATAGTGGGAAAGTTACACATCGGAGCGTAGCAGAACCGCAGAAAATATCGGACCCTAGCAAATTGTAGTGGTTTGGATGAAGCAGGCCGAGGGGTGAGCTCGTCCGAGGACCAACCAAATCCATGTCATTGCATCACCGAGCGTGGCGTCTTTGTGTGTCAAAATTAGCACCGTGAAGTCGGTAAGTAGACCCGTGTTTGAATAAAAGCCAAATAAGGTTCACGAGCGATGCATTCCACAATCACTACGGTAAGACTCGACCGTTTTGTCAGCATTCGCAGGTAAGGTGATTACCATCTTAAAGGTCAGAGCGGAGGCAAAATCGACGTCAACATTGCCATCGGCAGTAAAGTCGAGCTCGACTGTCCTGAGAAAACGCTAAGCCCGCAATTGCATACTGGAGGCTGACCCGCTTTTGGCGTGTCCCGCCGTCGCGGTACCGACGACAGTAGCAGCACTTTCCCAAAGCGACTTACGGATCAGTACAGGAGCATCAGAGGGCCGAATCGAAATGACATAAGAAGGACTAATTAGCCGCTGTTCCACAGGATATCACTAAAAGACGTTTACGGGACCCAGATAATGACTATTAAACGCCGACTGTCTTCGCTGCAAGGGTAAATAGCTCGGCGGTAACGCCAGGTACCGCGAGGCGACTTTTTTCGTATCGGCATATCCTGTAGTTGGTTCGATATATAAGGATCGGCGCTAATGCCACATACGATGTCCTTTACAAGGCGGTGAATCCGTTTGATTACAACCGATGTTGGCCAGCAATGGCGAGCCACTTACGTGAAGTATGACACAATAATGGCGCTAACGAGAAGCGCTTCTGTTCGACACAGTGAGTTTTCTGCCTGGCCAGAGCAAACCAAGTCCCGGACCGCCCTAACATAGTGATCTTAGTTTAGTGTACAATGATGAGATAGGCCAATTTGATTCGAGGTAGCGACAGTGGTATGTTGGCCCCAGAAGAGTTAGCCCGCGCATTTGGTCAGCAGATATGGTCGTATTGTGTTCGATCACGACGACAAAAGACTTGGACGTGTTACAGGCAGTACCTGCTACGCCCTTATAAACGTAGAAAAGGTTCAATGACCTTGGGAATATCACTACGACGGCGAAGGTATACAGCCGTATCACTGGCGTAATCAAAGACATCGATGATGTCTTCTCGGTCAGATGAATGATTTGGGACTGTATGGGCATCGGCGTGGAGACGGAAACCTTTGTAGGTGCAGTCGCGAATGATACTGAATAATAGGGGAGCTAGTGAACACCCTTGGCTGAAGCCACAAGTCCTTCGGATCAGCCTCGAGATAACCGTTGACCACGAAAAGACGTAGCGTATTCTAGTAGAGCGCGGCAACCATCAGGGCATATTTAAACGAACACTCAAGCTAAATAAGCACTACGAGGAGGAAAGGCCGTTGCAAAGTATTGTATGCATTGCGAAGTCCAATAGAAGCACGATGGATTGGTGCAAGGTGTCTGAAGTCCGCGCCGCAATTTTCGCCGCTGCAACTTTATCAAGAACCGTCGCAATATTGCGCCCAGGGACGAAGCCGATTTGGGCATGGTCGACAATTGTAGCATGAAGTGGCCTGAGCCGTGTTGCGAGAATTGTAGTTAAAACCTTGTAGTCTGAGTTCAGAAGGACGATGGGTCCGCGGTCCAAGAGACGTGAAGACGCGACAGCTTTCTTGATACGATGGATGCTGACCCCGATAAAAGAAGCCGGCGTAACTCCACATTCTAGCCATCTCGGAAAAAAACTTGCTAAACACGGCGCAAGGGCGTCCGAGTAATCCTTGTAGAATGTGTTCTCGAGTTCGTCTAGCTCAGCGGCCTCCCGTGTTTACATTTCTCGAGTGCTGCTACGAATCGCTGGTGTCAATCGGTGCAGCATCTCGTCATCTTCATGAGCGTCGCCGTCAGGGCGCGAGCAAAAACTTCATTTATACTTGGCCGTTCAAGACGATCGTCGCTGAATTAGGTCCACCCGCCCGTCTGCCATATCATCCGCCAATTCTTTGGATCTATCGGGGCCAAAGTTCGCATTCCCACTGAGCGTGAGAACTGTATTGTCCCTACTTAGTAGATACACGCGCAACCGAAAACGCCGCGTTGTCGCTCCCGAAAGTAACTATGCTGGTGGATCAGTCGTTCATGCTTCGTCCGTTGCCAACTACGCCGATCCTCCGCTACGCTGGCTCGAAGCGTGCGCCTCATAGCTATAAAGTATCCATGGCGTGACGCCACCATCGTCGGGCCGCTTCGGAGAAGAAGTCTGCGGCTGGAAGCCCTGTGTGAGGATAAAAACCCTCACCGCAGTCCGAATACCAGCGAGAGCAACGGTCGGGGATGGAAAGCTCCTAGTCGACCCAGGGTCGTTGTAATCGCCAGGTCACGCTGTTCGCCGCATCCAGTGGCAGATGGGCCACTCGCCCATGGGGAGCGCCCTCATCGGACCCGCGGATCATCCGCGGATGAACTAATCCCAAGGACGCTCTTGTAGGTTGCCGTCGCTCGTAGTCACAGATACCATTGAAGAAATGTCATTCGGTCAAAATGACATCGGCTGTCGACGGAGGTTTCGGAAGTAGTCTATCGCAATGAGCGAAGTAGCATCAGCTACGCTTCCGTTTGTCTATTTCGAGTGTGTCCCTCCATTTTCGCCACCAAACTCTTTTTGCAAGTACGGTCAACATTGACTGACACTCTCCTCTGCTCCGATGTTTCGCCTGCGTTGCACATGCTGCCTATCGACCATGACCCTGGAGGTCTTAACCTCCTGTTTGTCGACGGAGAATCCCGAGGGAATCCGGGCCCGGGCGGAGCTGGATCCGTCATTGTCCAACTTCACATTTAGACGCACGCTGCTCGCGTCATGTGGGTATTGAGCGTGGCTTATGGTTCTTCCAGTACCCCTAACAATGCAGCTGAATACTGGGGGCTCGTGCACGGCCTTCGACAAGCGAAGACCAGCGGCTACTCGCCTCTCCATGTCATTGGAGACACTGCGCTAGTGCTTTCGCAGCTTCGAACTCGACATCCTCTGCGCAAGCCTCACTTACTGCGCTTGATTCGAGAAGAATGCGCCCTAGCTAAGAGCACACGTCGTCCTCCGAACAAGGTGTTTTCACACAGGCTTCAGCCTTTCTCAATAACGATGTCAATCACTGGCTGGAGTCCTCTCAAACTGCACGACACAAATTACAGGGCCCTGCACTGACGCCAAAGAACCTGATCCTCTCGAGACACGAGACTGCGCGTAGGCGCTCTGTTGTCCGAGGACTAGTGCTACTTGGTCGATAAAATAGTCGTTGTCGCGGTACCTTTGTTGCCCGGTACAGGATATGGTAGGTCGTCCGCGTACCTAGATACACCTCACCTTCTCACTCACTTCATTTACGCCATGCAAGCACGAATCGAAGAGGTAGATGGTGAAGGCTGATGAGGAACGTCGGGTGCGTCATGTGTCTGTTAACCTGCGACTTCACTAGGTCGCTGCTCCCTGTTTCCCCTTTCGCTTCATCGCATGGCTGCGGCGTGTCCCAATGTCAAGATTCAGCACACGTGCTTGTGTCCTGGTCCCCGCGGCTGCCTCCAGTCCGCGAGCGAGATGAGACGGCTTATCAATATCCACGCAAAAGCAGACCATCGTTTACAGCTGTGCGGTACAAGTCGAGCTTCTGACACAACAAATGAGACTTGCGCGGGTTACTGAATGCGAAGGCCAACGCAAATAGGCCAACGCACTTGGATCGAGGCCTTCGATGGGATGGGCTGCGCGAAGTCCCGCAGGCTCGATGTTCCCGGCAGATGTTTCCACTCTATTACCAGAGACACCGCTTGCCGGGCAAACTTACTGACCATCAGTAGTAGGCCATACCAATCGTCATTCCATGGCAGCAATGACTTACCACCGACAGAGTACTACTGCACGGGTCGAATTCGTCGCTGTATCGGATTTTGCTCGCACGAATATCGACGAATGACGTCAGTTCACACAATGCCCACCGACCGACCGACCGACCGACAAATAGACAAATAGACAAATACACAGACAGTGCCCGAGTCAAAGCTCCATCAGCCAAGTGAACCGCTCGATCTGCTTCGTGCTCCTCGTTCATGGTGGCCCCGGGCGCAAGGAGGCCAACCCGGCCAAGCGCCGCTTCCCAAGAGGCGATGCAGTCGCGAGCCGAGTCGCTCGCGCTCGTCGAGGAGCGCTTCCGGGACTTTGACGTGGTGTGGGCCAAGGTCCACGGCTTTCCGTGGTGGCCCGGCGTGCTGTTCTTCTCGTGGGACGTCGTGCGCCGCGCTGGCATTCGCATCGACCCGAAGATCATGGAAGAGCTGGTCGTGCCTCCGCCCGAGAGGGTGGAGCAACCGCTGGACCCAGCGACGCGCCGGTTCCGTCTCAAGCGCCACTGCCTCATTATGTTTCTCGACAAGTTTAACTTCTCGGTCGTGGAAATCGACGCTACGTGCGTTGCGAGCTTTACGACGCACTACAACATGTACGAGCGCGCGGTGATGGGCGGCAAGGGCAGCCGAAAGAAGTCAGAGTTCAAGCGCGCGCTCGTCAAGGCGACGCAGTTGCTGCACATGGTGAGGAGATGTGGTTTGTGAATGGAGATGTGTGTGAGACTGACGAGTAGCTGAGTGACGGTGTATGTGTGTGTTTTTGTTTTGTGCTTCTTGATGTCGATTGGTGTCGTTGCTGTAGGGAAAAGGCGCGCACGTGAACGACGACCTCGCCATGCTGGCGGAGCCAAGTCCAATGGAGAGGGGAGGCTTCTTTGGAGACGATGCGGAGATGGATAGTGAGGAGGAAAAACAAGACGAAAAGCTGGATAATATGACCGACGGTCTGAACAATGAAGACGCGACAGCTGGTGTCGTGGAAAAGAAGGCTGGCGAGAAGAATGCAGTAGAAAAATTGCAGCGAAAATCGGTGGCTACGAGAGGAAGTGTGATGGAGGCGAAGGACGTTGCAGGCGACAGTGATGTGATGAGTGTGGCAACGGCCAGGCCACGACATAGGGTGCTACCAGTAGAGGCTAGATCACGAGGTCAAAAGCCGTTGCGAAGGGAAGTTCTTAGCGCAGTACATGTTGCTCGTGCATCGCGGTCGCCGCCCCTGATCAATTTGACCGATAGTCTGGAGAGGAAGCAACGTGTGGTCAACTATAATAGAGCAAGCGGCCGAGGGTCAGGAAAACTTCTGGAGGTCAAGAAAGCAAGAATTGCTGCCGGGACGGACAATCTGGCATCAAAAAGCACGGGAAACAGCCGTGCCGAAGTGTCGGTGAGGAAGGACATGGGCGACGTACCGAAGCGCTTGACTGGTCGAAGTGATGGCCAACAGCTTGACAAAGTTGCAGATAACGAGAAGCCAGACAATTTGGTGCTGACACCGTTATCTAGCATATGGACGACAGGGTTGTCGAACGAACCAAGTGCTGAATCTAAGGTGCAGACGTCACAGGCATACAAGCAAGATTTCTTATGGGATAGCGCTGTGTTTTCCAATGAGCTCAGTCTGGCTGAGAAAAAGATAGCTGTCATTGAACGCAAGCAGATGGAGGACACTGGTGTTTTACATGAACGCTTGTCGGGCAAACGCCAGTCACGGTCTGCTCAGCAATCGCACATTCGTCATCAGATGGTGGCAGGAGATTTGGACCCCCACACGATGGTGCAGTGTGCTCCTTATCGCCCAAAAGGATGCATAGATGACCCGAGTAGCCGCAGTCGTGGTGGTCCCATGCTCGATCCTCCATTCCGGGTTATGGTGCATCCAGACGCAGTGTTTGTGGCGGACCTTCATGCGCACCTTGCAACGTGCGAAATCATTGGCTTCTTAGGGGGCAAGTGGGATGAAGCATTGAAAACACTGTACATCCAGGCTGCATTCCCTTGCCGCTCGCTTGTCATTGACGGCGATGACGGCTCTACTGACGTGGAGATGGATCCAGGCAGCGAGATTGAACTTCGCAGCATTATTGAAAATGCACAATTGGAGGTTGTAGGCTGGTATCATTCGCATCCGGCATTTGCACCTGATCCGTCTGTTCGGGACATTGAGAACCAAACGAGCTATCAACAACTGTTTCAGCGCCCGTGCAAGAATAATGAAGTAGATGCCAACAGCAGGCCTTCAGAACCATTTGTAGGTCTGATTGTTGGGACGTACGATACTCGACGAAGTACGCCTGTAAGTCTCTTTCGCTACTTTCACACACGTGGAGAGAAAGTGAGTGGTGCTGCACGCCGTGAGATCCATATGCCATACGAATTTATTCCGGAGCGATGCCACTTCCGAAGTGTGCTGCAAGAAGAAGAACGCATTAGGACACGATTGTTCCCCCTGTATGATTCAGTCGTGCAGCACTTTGGTTTCGAGCTGGCAGCTTTTCAGAGCAAATTACCCGTGAAGAATAAGTCCACCATTACTACGCGACGTACAATGCCTGGGTCATCGCGAAGAAGAAGCCGTGGCACATTTGGGAAGCGCAAACAAAGATCTAGCATTGCTGGACACAGGCCATTGAAGAAGGCTAGGGCAAGAAGTAGACCCTCTTTGCGCTCAGTTTTGGCTACGAAGGGTCGAGCTGGCCAGGGCGGTGACGATGACGATGATAAAATGAAGCTACAAGTTTGTAAAGACGAATCGTGGACATCAACAAGTGCACTCGAGGATGGCGACAATGAGAGCAATAACGAGATCATGAAGAGAGAAAAAGTGACCCTACACACTGTCGGCAACGAAGAAAAGACGACTGCAATTGTATCATCGTCAGATGTCGCTAACGAGAACGCAGGCAGCGACACCGTTTCTCTGAACAATTTGCAGTCAGAGGTTCACAGCGCAGACGAACGCGTGAGTGACGCCCCCTCAAACGTTTTCGAAAATACTGATGCCGCTTTTAGGAGTGTAAATGGGTGCAGAATGCTGAGTGAATCCCAGGATCCCAAGGGAATTGACGAGGCAGTCGTTGGTTTGGACGTGGATCAGTACAAGCAATCGTTGAACGAAGTTGGTGTCGATGTATCACCTCATGACTTGATAGCTTCCCAGGAAGTGATGCAGCAGGCGGTCAGCGAGTCAGATGAAGCAGCAAATGGATGGAAGGTTGAGCATGCAGTTGCTACAGCAAAGGACACATGCATCACGCAATCGTCGTTGGCCCCTCCTTTATCTGCTGTAGTACCCGGTCCATCAGCATCGACGGACAGCATCATTTTCGGTCGAAAAAGAACCCGCAAACCCACGAAAACAACGAAACATAGTAACCGGTCTACGTCCCCCAGCAGTGACCGACCAATGCCCGGCATGTCTCCCAATCAGACCAAAAAAACTCCAGTCCAGACACTTTATGATGCGTTTCGGATATCAGGGCCTCATTTTGCGAACGGAGATACACATGAGGGTACCGCGCAATCACTCGGTCACGACGACGGTCCACAAGTCGACAGCACATTGGCAGAAAGCCTGCAGTATATATCCGTCGATGAAATCATGGATATGACTGTACCTAGGCATGTCTGCAGCCAACCCTCAGCTGTAGGGAAAGATGATATGGCGCCCTTGACAGTAACGAGTACCAGGGAGAGTGATCGCATTACTGAAGAAGTTCGAGTTTTTGTGGCTTCCTTGGTGGAGAAGGTGGTAGAACAGGTCGCTTCAAAGATCACTGCTGGATTAAGCTTACGAGATGAAAAAGAAAAAGCATCGTTTCCACATAAGGATGTGCCGAACAGGTCTTCTGACAGCTCCACAGCTGAGGTGTTCGTACACAGCCATGCGGATGTTAAGGTGGCAGGCTCAAGCGTAAAGTCCGAGCCTGGCTCGCATGCTGGTGTGGCTGAACGTAGTGTCTGTGCTGGTTTACAGCTTTTCGGAAGCAAAGGTGAGTGCGAAGACATCCAGACATCCTTGCAGAATATGGCAGATCAGTTGGACAAACCGAAGTTGTCCCAGTCCGCTAGGCCAAGTGCAGCCGCAACAAA
Organism: Hyaloperonospora parasitica; assembly: GCA_029452305.1. Lineage (NCBI taxonomy): Eukaryota > Oomycota > Peronosporomycetes > Peronosporales > Peronosporaceae > Hyaloperonospora > Hyaloperonospora parasitica. The sequence continues at coordinate 4,097 of JAPPWB010000422.1, read as the reverse complement.
CTCTCAGCAAAACCCGATATCTGCTATAGAGTCTAAGCTTGTGGTGGCCAAGGTAGAGCCGGTGCAAGACGAATGTGGAGTTGAGCGAGACCATCTTGCTGCGCTGCGAACAAAGTACGGTGCAGGTGTAAGCAGGTGTGCTGAGCAAGCGATCACTCTGGTGGATTACTACCGCAACTTCGAGCGACGCACCGACCTTCACGAGATTTGGAAATCACGGATAACGAAGCTGGAGAAAATCGAGAGCTCTCTGTCAGAATACGTTCAATACCTCAATATTCCAGTAGTCCTTCGACACGACTTTGTCCAGGTATGTATTTATTACGTTCGGTTGAGGATCTGGTGCTTGCACTAATGAACTGTTTGTGCGTGTTGCAGGATCTTATTCAATACCTGCGCAGGTCTTGGGCGACAGCAGACCGACGATGAAGCTGGCACGAACGTCATTGATTTGACCGTGCGGGGAATGCGAGCAAAGGCATGCAGGCACTTTCGATCGTTTGCCACTCGAATAATCACTCGATATTCATTATCCCACCACTCCAATATTACTACTACTACCTGCTACTTGAAGACGGACGCAATTATACGCGCACCCCAACGACGATATCATTTACTCGCACTGTCGATGACTGGCTCATCTTTATAGCGACTGACAGGTCGCAGTATGGGTCGTGGCCGACGCGACGAATACGGCACCGGTCGCGCACGCACAGAAAAGTGTTCCGAATACTGCGAACGACCATAAGGAGACCTTGCGTACGAATATCCAGCGGCTTGCCTCAACGCGTCAGGCGGGTCCTGAAGCCTAAATTCTTGAGTGCTCCACCGTTTGCCGAAACGCAGTTTCTGAGGTCGTCCAAATACTCCATCCGGACCACCGGCATCTTCGTGCTGATCCGAACTCGTAGTCTGTTGCGAGATCACTTGCGATGACGGGGCCATGCCTGGCATGTTTCTAGGACGGTGCGCTCGTTCGTCCCGATACAACCTTGTATCCACGTTTTTGCTGTCATCGATGCAAAAGCGGGAGCGGGACAATTCCTCCTTTTGTCTCATCCAGTCCGGTTTCAAACTGCTGCGTGCACGGCGTGAAACTGGTAGCTGTGTTGGAGCAGAAGCAGCTTTTGGTAGCTGTGGGTGTGTGGTCTGCTTTGATTGCGAGTGCTTTGGCATCGGCGGCGTGCTATCTCGTGGAGCGTTGTATCCTTTTTGAGGTGCTTGCTGTCGGTTCGACTGGAAACTTGGACGCCCAGAATATCCTCCGCGTCCACCGCGTCGTGCTTGTTGTTGGGGTCGACTAGCTGATTGTTGGGCGTTGACAGAAGCCTTGGGCACATTTTTCGAAGCCGGGATGTTTTTGATCCATGAAGTCTTGATCCATTTTGCCAGAGCGGTGATGCATGTTGGTAGAGCACGCATGTCTCCCGAGGGTCCACGTGCCTTGCTTAGCACGTTAATAGTCTTCCCAATGTCCGATGCAATAACCTGACCGCGCGATGGCGTTGGAAGCATGGCCACGACTTTTAACACCTCAAGAAGTTCGCCGTCACGCTCCATTCGCTCTCGCATATTCTCTCGTAAGTCACCAGTCTCCAGTTTCTTTTTGCCACTATCAAGGCTTTCTTTCGTCGCGAATGCGTTCAGCAAGTGATTAAGTACGTGTAACCCGTCAGCTTCTGTAAAACGGATCACAGCATCGTGAGGTCGCACATCCAGATTGCGTAGCAACTCACATTGCAAGGTCGTCTTGACTTCACACGCTTCGCGACCATCCAGTAGTCTTAGCAGCAAAACACGGAGAAATTCAAACGCCATGACGCGATTCGGCAATGGTTCGATAGCTACATGTGGTTCAGCATCGACGACATAGAACCGTGATGCTTTTTGCGTCTCAGGCCGCGCCGTGTCTGCCTGTGGCGCAGTGACCACAAGGTTGCTGCCGTCCGCTTCGTCTTGGCGCTTCTGAACCTTTACAATATCATTCTTGTCAGCTACCTCGTCTTCATCAACGTGCATAAGTTCGTCCGGAGGGTGACTTGCCATTTCGAGGGAATTTTCTCGTGTAGTACTTTTCGCTGTGCTGGTCATCACGTCTAAGATGTTCGGCGCGGGCTCGGTTTCTCTATCTACACCAGCTTCCGTTAAATCGACATATACAACATCATAGTGTGGGTCGTCGAGCCTCTTTACTGCTACATGTACAGATCCTGGCGAAATATCCGAAGCATCCGAATTACGAGTAGTAGTTGCTCTTTGTCGTTTCCGCCGAACAGGTTCATGCACACCTTCAGTCGCACAAGCGCCACTCTTTCTTCGTTTCACACACCTGCTCCGACATTTTGGTCGGCTAGATGACGAAAAGAGCGACGACTTGATCAACGCAATCATGCCATCGATGACCGCAGTCTCCAAAATCTCGTCGGTCGATCCATCTTCATACTCGACACTATACCGATCGCCAAACGGCAGGAAGCATTTCACACGACCCCGAACGTCTCCCTCCGTCCGTTTGTCATTGCCACTAGATCCTTGTCGAGGCCGAGACAGCTGTACTCCCACATACCGACTAGTAGTCGTGTCTTTTACTGGAGGAGGAAACGTGTCGTGGTCGTCATCGTGGAGTTCGATATTAGGCGCCGAGAGGAACTTCATCACCTCTCCTCGGGACAGCAACATGGGTTCTCCTCCACCAGGCACAAACAGCGTGTAGCAGTCCAGAGCGTCGTCGAAGCGCGTGAGCCACCCATGTTCTTCCTTTCCCGTGCGCGGCTCTTTCCGCACAACGTGCGAACCCACAAAGCCAAACGGATCCTGAGTCTCAACGTGGTCCATCCCCCGTCTTCCACAGCCTGTGCTCCAATAGTGCTATCCACAGCAAGAGGCACACGCAGGCACTTCAGCTTGGAGCTTTATAGACTCAAACACGGCGGCTTTTCGGTACAGTTCGTCGAAAAACGTGCGTGGAACCGCAGGAACAAACAAACGGCAGGAGCTCAGAGCTGCAGCGTCTCCTCAGCTGCCACTCGGTCCGTGTCTCGTCCCACGGATCGACCGCAGCTTTGTCTCGTCTCACAGTCACAGTCGTTCGGCTATGAGCTCACGACCGCGCGCTCCTTCTGCGCACGAGCGACAGCCACTAGCGATCGGACTTACGCGTTGCGGAGCTGCACTGCTGCAAAATGCTGCGTAAATCGGGTCGGGAGGCGCCTTTTTGACCAATGCGCGATCCGTTCACGGCGCGAGACGAGATGATTGGCCAAGAGAAATAGCATCGCACCACAGCCAGAAGTAGTCCAGTAGTAGTTACAGTAGTGATTGTTGTAGTAGTAGAAGTAGTAGTAGTGGTGGTGGTTGTAGTAGTAGTAGGAGGAGGAGTAGCGATAATAGCATACCTTAATGAATCTGAGAAGGGCGTAAGTCGACACTTCTTGCTGTTCCAGCACCAGACTGGATTCATGTTACTTAATGGCGCTATCAATGGCACACCGGCGGCCAGCCGAGTCTTTCGATACGTGTGTACTCGATGGCAAAACGTCGATCCATTCGCTGATTCCGCTGATTTCCCTTTGTCGTTTCGTCAGCAAACGACAGCAATTGACTACGGGTCAAAAGGCTGAGGCTGGTGGCTGATACATCACACACTTGTAGTATGACGTTCTTGGCTCCTGATGCCACGATTGACTGGCTTAATTGGTATGTCCAGCCTCTTCCTTGAGTCCAGCTCAAGTCCGTCTGTAGCTTAATCTGGGTAGAAATATGCGAGCATCAACGGCAAACGCCACACACTGCTAGAGAGAGTAAGCGATTGCCAAGCGGCATCAATTGCATTGTGGTTTGCCGCCGATACAGGACGGTAGTTGTAATATGTGGCTGTCTTGACATTTGGTCGGTCGTCAGGGTAGCAAAGATTCGGAGGTTTCTCAGCTTGCGATAGACATAGGTCTATCGCATGAATGCAATGGTCTACGCTATCGCGGATCAAGTCGAGCTGATCCAAGCTGCAGCGGAACAGTACTTGGGAGTTTATCGCGGTCCAGTGCAAGTCTAGCTCTCGTCTGACATCGTTCTATGTACGATAGTTCCTTGAGCTGGCG
>JAPPWB010000053.1:0-55180 GCA_029452305.1 Hyaloperonospora parasitica | reverse complement strand
CCCGTTCGTGGTGTGAAGATTTCCGCACCGGAAGCGAACGCTCAACCCCAAACCCTCAGCGAGATCGACATCTCCCAAGGCCGTTACGAAGAGCTCAAGCCAGCCCAACCGACGGGTACACAAGGTGCGCACAAGGTTATACAGCAAGGCACGGATCGGAGTACCCCCTCCGTGAGTCGGCAAGTCTGGGCAAGTGGAAGATTGACACTCACTAAAGTAATTTTGTGAGATCGACTTCACCACATATACCCATCCTCGTATTTGCAGGCAAATCTCAGGAGGAAGAAGAAAACGCTTTTGTTCGCTGAGTGCATTGGAAACGACACATCAGCAGCGTGTTAGCTCTCAGAGCAAGTGCCGATGTGACAGCTGTTCACCTATACCGAAAGCTTCGGTATGATTATGGCAAGCTTAAGGCCAGAGGCGAGTTGCGAACTTGCACACGCTATGCTCCAGCTGTGCCGATTGATGTGGGTGTTGGTCAAGCGGGGCCCAACTACCCATCTTTCTCCACCACTATTGGTGAGAAGCGCTCTCGATCGAGGGATGACTCCTGCCACGATAATCAAAAACATCAACGGCGTATAGGCAATCCTGCCGTAGGGTGTCTAAAACTCCCTTGAGTTCTCCGACTCCGGGTACCCTCGCCACTTTACCAGATATTGGTATTGACCCTGACGACGACGTCGTTTTAGGAGTCGCTCCACCTGGAACTGGCGGTTTCCTTGCTCATCGAGCAGCGTCGGAGGTGGTCGACATACCGAAAAAGGAGCATTAGAAAGTGCTTATCGAGATGAGTGGTCTCCGTGATGCATTGGAAAAGACCCAAAGTGCATTTGACGCGATGCGAGTCCGTGTCCAGGCGTTGAAGCTGGGCCAAGCTCGGATGGAGGCCCAGCTTGACCTCCTGATACGGATTCAGCAACCGATGGCAAGGTCAACCTATGCGGCGCAAGCGCTTCCAAGTTCACGTGGGACGGATTCCGATACGGCTGAAGCAAGTCAACGTAGAACACGGGGTGTGTGCGCAGTTTACGCGGAAGTTTGAGCGTATACGCAATTTCTTCTTGGCGACGACCGTGAATGGCCCAATGAAGCGCGGACGCAACTTTGTCTTGAAGACGGCGGACACTGCATCTGTAGTTAAGTTTTTAGCATTAAGTAGAACTTGGTCTCCGACCTCATCCCGTTCAATACAACATCTGCCTTTAGCTTCAGTTTGTTCCTTCTGCTTGTCTTGGCTATCAGCCAGTGCGTCACGCACATGTTGTAAGACATTCAATCGCGTTGCGAAAAACTCGCTTACCTGTTATTAAACAGTAGAAGGGATGATATCAGCAAGCCGATCGGCAACTCCTCCCCCACCAATCCCTGAACACTCAGTGAAATACTTAACGGAACGCGAGGGTGTGTGAAACCATTCACATAAAATGGTGTGTAGCCGGTGGAGGCATGCACGGCTTTGTTCAACGCAAAATCAACGACAGGGAGCATCACACTCCAACGCTTTGGCGTTTCAGCGCAAACACTGCGCAAGATGTCACCGATAATGCGATTCACTCAGTCTGCAAATGATCCGCTGTGGACATGTGCAAACGTGTGCCGAGCACCTACGAGATGGACTTCCAAAACTTCCTAGTGAAGCGAGGGTCTCAATCAGAGACAACTTTCACAGGCAAACCGTGTTGTCGAAACAATAAATCAATAAACATTGTCGCTGTACCCCTCAATATTAATGGTATCCGTCACCGCCGCTGAATGATCCATCTTGCTCAAACGGTCAACAAAGACCACAATACTCGTATTTCCATACGAATCCTTTGGTAATCCAGACAGGATGTCCATACTGATAACTTTCCAACACTCTTTGGGTATAGGAAAAGTATCCAGCGGCGCGGCCGCGTGAGGTGAGGGCTTCACCCGTTGACACGTTTCACACGTACGCACATATGTGCTCACCCATTTGTATAGTTTGGGCCACCAATATCATTGGCTAACTGAGCCGTAGGTCTTCTGACGACCGAGATAGCCGCTCAACGCAGTATCATGTGCCTCATTGAGGACCCGATGCTTCAATTTCTCATCATGAGGGACAACGATGTGAGGGGTATCCTCCACATCCGTGCTATTGCACAACAGGTCTTGATCGATCGAATATCGATCTAACCTCGCACGCAATCGTGCCGACAATTCTATGTCCGATTCCTTATACTCCTCGCTACCTAGAGCACGTAGCAGAGCTACACAATGTTCATCCTTGGCATATTCCGTACGGATTCGGTCAGTAACCGATGACGACAGAGTCGTAACATGAGCAATCTCGTAGTCAGGCCTGCGTGACAACGCATCATCCAAAGCATTCTGCTTGCCCGGCTTATGCTTTACCTCGAAGTTGTACTCGGCAAAGAAGGAAAGCCAACGAGCCATTCTATGAGAGAGGTGAGGCGACTATGTCCCAATGCGTAGTGACGCATGATCCGTGTAGATCACAAACGGCTTAAAGCCAAGAAGATGAACTCTTAATTTGACGAGAGCATACTTCATTGCAAGTAGCTCTTTGTCATAAACAGGATATTTTTTTCCAGCAGCTTGGAGCTGTCGAGACTGGAACGCAATGAAGCATTTCCGTAAATCGACATCTGTTTGTAACAGAGCACTGTCTATGAAAAAAACAGATGCGTCACAGAAGACATTGAAATATCGATCAGGATCAGGAAAGCTAAGAGTGGCGCATGGAATAGACTCTCCTTTACTGCTTGAAAAGCATCATGCTCGGTGCTAGTTCAGCACCATTCCACATCCTTTTTAAGGAGATGGGATAATGGCCGAGCCATATCTGCGTAATTCGCACTGTATTTGTGTAAGTCATTGGCAAGACCAAGCCAATTACGTAAGTCTTTTTGATTCTCTGTAACCGGCCAATCAATGATGGATTATACCTCATCGGGATCCGCTCTAAGGCCTTGCTTACCAAAAAAGCACCCTAAAAGGGAATCTCTTCTGCATTAAAGATGCACTAAGACGCTTTGGCGTACAACTTGTTCGTTCGCATGCACTCGAGCACCGATCGTAAAGGGTCAATGTGATTACTTACATCCAAATGACCGTTCAAAGCACGACTATGGACAAAGATGTCATCACAGTTCGTTGTTGCATATTCTTGGTGAGGATTGAAGAATCGTGTCACAAGACGATTGAATGTTGCCGGGGCATTTCCTGACCCTTTCGGCATACAATCCACTCTCAGAGCATACCTCTCGGAGTGCTGACCGCTGTCAGCGGAATATCGCTCTCTTGCATGAACAGCTGGTAATAATCATCGACTAAGTCGAGAGCACTGTGCATTGTACATCCCACCATATTGTTCTGAAGAACATCCTTCCTCGGAATTGGTGTCTGATCCGGGATGGTGGCCTCCTTAAGCTTATTGTAAGCATGAACAATGCGCCACTTCCCATTGTGCTTTTTGACAAAGAAGGTCGGTGTGGAATGGGGAGATTTGCTCTCACGTACCTTTCCTACCGCGTGATTTGGACGAAAGAAGTTGTCAATGACGTCACATCTTTCCTTCAGTAAAGGCCAATGCCGTGATACGCAGTATTTAGTTCCGGAAACCAAGTCACTTTCATGACGTACAACTCCATCGGGGGAGAGGTAAGACGGACGGTGAGTTGTGACACACCACGTCCTAAAACTCATTTACGAAAGGATAAAACGGACCAAGGGGATCCTTAAGAAACAAATATTCACTACGGGCATCTAATTCCGCTTTTGTGTCCTCAAGGACAAAACCTTTCGATAACGAGGATAAGTTCAACTCAATAATCGGCCGAATGACCACTAACTCGAATAAATCTCCTGCCTGTAATGCTTGGCTAAATTCGCCGTCAGACATTTTATCGAGGTCAAAGAGAGTATCCAAGGATGGAAGAGTCCCAAGAATAATATTGCCATCAACATGGCCAGCCAACCCAATGACAAGTGTATATAGTGTATTATTACTATCATCACTTCGTGACTTCTTAAACGTTGGGCGCTTACCAGTTGTCACCATACACTGAGATTGTTTCCTCAAAGGAACTTTACGCCTCCTAGAGGCCAGGAAAGTCGTGACCCCGTGTTTTCTATTCATCTTAGCACGCTCTATACGAGAGATCATGTCTTGAACGATATCTGGTGAAGTGTTACGCAACTCGAACACTTCACCCAGTGGATTTACATGTAACACTTCACGTACAGCATCCGGGCCTAGACCTGAAAACTCTGGCTTCTCGCCATCAATGTCATTACCTACATCCAGTGAGGTGCCACCTCGGCCGCCCTCACTCGGTGGAATTTCACGTGCCACCCCATCACATCAGAGAAATTACATTCTTGATGTCGCGGCCCTTGGCCAACCATGCCTGCAGCATGCAGTGACTCAGTATCACAACGAGTATCACTCAACGGAGTATAACTCGCTTCAAATACGGTAAAAGAGCTCCGCTCAATTTTAATGTCATTGACATTAGAGTTAATTAACTCTGACATACCAATGTCCAACACACTGACATCTTCCGTCAATGGTTCGCGCCAATAGCGCTTTGGTTGACTAGCAAAGGTGGGTTCATGACTCTCCAAAGATTCGCTAGTAACATTGCGCGTGGCGCCTAAGGTCTTAGACCTTCAATCAATCCATGGCTCATGGCGATATTGGCCAAGACATACCCAGGATGAGATCATATCTCGAATCCAAATCGAGGACAAGACAGCGTTCAATGCTGTCAAAGTTTAAAAACTTCACACCTAAGTTCAACGGAACTTTAAGCGCCGTGACGCGACTACCAGTCGCTAAACGAACGGTGATCGAATCACCTTCATGCACTTTGAGCGCTCCAGCATATCGCGGACTTCCCTCAAGGGAACGACGTCGAGCATAATTACATGATGCCCCGGAGTCGATTGGGATCGACCAATGCTTCTCAAAGCCTTATACTTTCGCCTCGGCGACTAACAAGCCAGGCTTGAATCCACGCTCTGTGCTGGTGGGCATATACTCGGTGGGGCTGAGCCCTCTTTCCCTCTACCTCGTAGAGAAGCAACAGAACTCAGTTCTACCCCAGTAGGGATTCTCGCACCTACTGGGTGTCGACGTTTCCCCGTGCCATACCAAGTTTCTCGTTGGGGCTGGGGTTTCGACTCATAGGAGTCTGGTGCTGCTTGCGTAAAGGACATGTGGGACGCATGTGTTTAGTTCTTCCGCACATATAACAGCGTCTCACTTCCTGTCGTTGCTTTACAACATGAAGCTCCGCTTCACCTTCATCTTCAGCATGGCTGAGATCCATCGGTTCTGGCTTACAGTAAGCCGAGGTGCTCGCAGAGGTTGCCCTCGCAAACCTTGGGTTGCACCCATTCCAACCAAGTCTGGCCGAATTGAAGTTGTGCTCAGCATTTTGAGCGATGCTAACAGCCTCCTCAAAAGTCGAGGGATTGGACCCGAAAGACCTCGACTCTGGCCACGCCAGTGCGATGAACTTATATGAAGACAGTCACACAGAATGTATCAGGGACAAAGTTCAGACTGCATTGCATCAGAGTTCTCAACTCTTGTACATAGTCCGTTAACTCATTCTTACCCTGACGGGTAGACAAGAAGCGTGATCGCACGAGATAAGCCTCGATGGGCGGCGAAAAAACACGCAAAAGGTCTAACTTGAGCGAATCCCATGTGGGAAAATCCAAGTCGACAGACGTGCCACACGCCAGAGCCCACTCTCTTACTCTTTCATCGAGCTTGGAGATAGCCAGCGAGACCCGCTGGTACTCCAGTGAGAAAAGCCCAGATCTCATGGCCATCTCAATCCCACGGATCCAGAGGGTTAGATTTCCCCCTCCTTCCCGGAGTAATGTTTAACGTCCACCCGAAGGGGGCGAGACTTAACCTCTTCGTCTGGCATCGCCACGCAGCATGTCGGCATAGCCGATGCTACTTGGTTTCGAACCTGCCCTAGAAGGGCCGTTTCATACTGCATGAAGATCTCGACTCGTGCATTGAGCACATCGGGACCTTGTGCAGCTAGAAACTCCACATATCCTAAGCCTACGGCCGCGGTCAGCTTAATCAAGCGCGACTTTTTGGGCCTCAAAGAGGGGTGTGGATTGCTCCATCCTCACAGAGGATCGGTCGTAACGACTCAGGCATAGATTGACTACAAGTGCTACCAAGTGTAGCGTGGCTACACAGCTCCTTAAGTCAGAAGAAGCCTTAACGCTCAATGAGCAACTTAAGGTTCTACGAACCTGAATCAGAGAGTCCACAGCTCCGAGAGCTAAGGTTTGGTTCAAAGAACCCGACTCAAAGAGTCAACATGCTCAGAGAGCTTACGGTCCCTGTTCCAGGGGGACCAAACGATTTAAAAAATCAAGCGCACAGAGTGTACAAGGAGCAGCTTCCTTAACAAGGCGTTGCTATCTCCTCAACGATCGCAAGACGCCTCAGAGAGGCGCGTGTCTTTTGGATCAAAATAGGAACTGAATTTTATTTCTTCTTTTAACCCAAAAAACACATTAGAACAACGTAGTTAACCCACTCGCTAATGTCCTAGATAAACCTATCAAAAGATCTCGTAATCAATGGTTGACAGACATCAGTCTTCAACAATTGATACTGTGTTCTAATATTACTTTAAAAGGGGACCCTATCCCTTGTGTGTACCACACCGATTGTCGACTACCAGTCGACGTGTAACCCCGTTGCATGTGTGATGTCAGCGCTATTCTTACTTCATGGCGGATTCTACTATCCCTCTGGACGCATCAACACGCTCCATGCATGCACGAGTTCCGACTGAAGGTATTTATTCTCCACGTAAATGAGAATTCGGTGGAGAAGTACAAACGTCATTTCTCGCAGCGGCCACCAGTCATTGCCGTAGCCTTCGCTGAATGAAACACTAGATACACTTGAATCTCAACCGTATTGGTAAGGCAATGTCAGTCATAAAAGTGAAGGGGTCAAGATCATACGTGCCACAACATTCCCATGCGTTTCACTTCGGCGCAGACGTGCGTGCAAATATAAGTGACAGCAATGTGAGTATGCACTTGGCCCATCTACTAAGTGCGGAGCGAACATGCGGGCAAGAGTAGACAACAGCGTCACAGCCTAAGCCAAAGCGCGTAACCAAAAGATACTAGTGGCAGAAACGGAGAAGCTGAAGCTGAAAACAAGTCCTGGCACTCCGCGCGTCATTGCGCGCTTGCAGTTTACACACCGGGCAATCAAGTAGCCTGTTCAGATCTGTTCAGACGTTTTACACCGCCCATACGCAGTCAATACTGCCATACAGATCACGCCACTGCATTCCCGAATGGTCTAGATGTAACGAGGCACTGGTGACAACGTACTGGTTGACCAGTACGGAGCTTACTTCCACTGACAACAGTGATAGTCAGTGCCCTGCTAAGTGTTGCACCAACACAGAAGAAGGAAAGGAGACTTAGTAAACACCCTAGTCTCTGGTAAAAGTAAATTTGTTATTATAACATAATTAAGTCCTATCAACCTTATGTCTCTGTTTATCCTGACTTGACTGTATAAATATAACTAAACGTATGATGACGTCTACTCACCACCTATTGCGCGCGTCTAGCAGCGATTGGTGGGTTAATATTATCACGATATCAACCAATGAGTAGACCCTTTGGTCATCTTCAACAATATCACAGAGCATGATGATATTGTTGAAAGAATAGTCAGCGTAATTTTCGTTATTGTCATTTTAGCCTTTGTGACAATATTATGTAACGGGCTACCCCGTTACACTAGACAAACATCAACATATTTACGCACTCCCTACTCCCGCGCCAATCATGTCACTTGCTTCTCGGTCTCGCCCAAAACGTCGTCCACAATCCATTTTACGTTCCACTACATAGGCGTCCTCCAAAGCATTCGACTCTCGGCCATAAAAAAGTTCGCCTCCTCTCCCCTCTCGCTTGTCGTTGGCTTTTGTGTCTAGCAGAGTCTACCTCTACCGCACCTTCCAGGGTGATGATGTCGTCGGCAAGAGGCGCGTCGAAACGTCAGAGGACCGGTGCACTGAGTGGAAACAGCCAGGAAGGAGACACGCAAAATCGTTCGCCAATCGATGTCAAGCTTACACATCTATCGCTCTCCAATCACGACGTGGTGCATGATAAAAATCAGATTCTGCATTATGAGTCGCCTCTTAAATCTGCAGAGTCTGTCAAAAACTGGGCGACTCGCTTTAATTTTTTTGGTGGTGCCCATCCTGAACTCCTGAATGCTGTAGCTGAGTACATCGGCAGCGAGAACTTCAGACATCATATTTTCAATTCCTACCCTTAAGTAAGGCCAACTTCCTTGGTGTGACGTCGCCTTGTCAAACAGATCACCGAAAGATGGATGGCGAATAAATTAAGGCTGTTGGAACCTCGTCCTTTGTGGTGGACGACATTAACAGGCACGTCAAAATGGAAAAGAATCGTCTCATTTACGATACGCGCAGTTTAATCATTTGTCACCACCACCTACTCTAATCGATAGAAAGACCTTAGAACAAGTGCGCGATATGCTCTTTGCGAAGAGTGAAGATGAAATCATTCCATACTCGCTGATTCAAAGGATCGTGAGAACGTACACGGATCAATACATTGCAGAGAGGCTAAATGCACCGGGCGTTATTGCTGATTACACCAGCGCCTTTCTATTAGACTTAATGTTTATATGGCAACAGTTGTATCACATTCGGGTCGCGTCACTTCAAATATTTGAGAATAAGCTTAGTAGAAATGCACCTGTAACATAGCCAGGACACGCCAATTCAAATAAATTACAAATTAAGTCATATAAAATGCCTCCGCGGCTTAACCCTGCAACCGTGGATAAATTATTCTGGTCCCTCATGTGCTGCAGCAGAGCTTCCGTGTGTGATTTTCCACCAAGTACGTTTCTGTTTGCCTTCTAAACGATATTGTGGACACTTTTGGTATTTATAAGGACATCCGCCTCCTTAAACTAGGTACCAACAGCCTATAATATAAAAATACAGACAAAAAACAGATGACGACCTGCTGTTTATGATTTAAACACGCACACATACCCGTGTTGCCTCTCCATCTTTATGTTTATGGACGACCTTTAAATTAATATCGTCAATTTCTCTCGTCGCACGTCGCGCCGCCGGTAGCGCTGAGAGCATGGTCTTGCGGATACAGCGATAGTGGCCGGTGTATCAGTTGTCCACTAAAAACGTTGACCATCATTTTTTTCGGGGGCGTGCTTGTCATACATGATCATGAGCTCGTATAACAGCAGAACTTATTTGTTCCGCGATCTCGCATTAAAGCGTGTCGACTGTGGGATCTCTTATAATGTTTTTCCTGTGAACATGTGACAAAACTGCGCTTGAGACCAATCGAACAGCTGCTGGGTACACTAATAGCAAAGCCTTGGCGTACGGCGTACTACTTTAAAGCCTCTACAGACGTCTTTTGACTGGCAAAAGCCCGACCGGTGGAGATTCTTCACAGATTCGTGTGAAATTTGTGGTGGCAGGATAGGGCGAGCATCAACTTGAAACGTTGACTGATTGTCAGCAACGACAGAATTAGTATCAGCATCAACGACCGTAGCACTGGCAGCAGCAGCAGTAGTTTAGATGGATGAAGGGATCATCATCATGCATTAGACAACGAAGGATTTCTTATCGAATTGACGTGTCTATGTTACAGCTGCTATTCTACTTAGCTTATACTGTAATATTCGAATCGACGTGGCCTGAATGTGATACAACTATGGCCATAGAAAGATTGAGTCTAATGAATAGGCGCTAATGCGTTTAGCAATTATGCCCGGAGAATTCATCCTCTTCCCTACAATGCTGCGTCACGGGTTAAGAGTGCTAAAGACAGCGGCAGCGAGAGGGGTGGAGTAAAACTTCGCAAAAAAGTTTTGTTTGTTCATTCGCAGCGTCGTGACTGCTTCGTTGCTCTAAATTTTGCCCTCAACGATCGGCACTTTTTTCATCTCAATCGTCTGCATGATTTGGCCTGTGATGTTGAAATGGTATACCGACGGAGAAGCAATGTAACTAGGTTTAGGATGTACAATTTATCTACGAGATGAATAAAGTATGCTATTTAATCAAACAAATGAATTTTATGCAATAGCTATACAAGGTTAGAAATTGAAATATGCAATAAGAGCCCATTAGTTGCTATCAAATAGCAGTAATGTGCAGATACACATCAACGTAGAAGAAGATACAGTGATGATGCAACTGATGAAAATTATACGATTGAATATACAAATGCTAAAGGTCGCCTGGATTTTAATTATTTATGATAATGTGCGATAAAGTATTGTAGCTAATTATCGTTAGGGACATTTTCTGCGATTTGGAAGGCGCCGGATCAGTATAGTCTCCTTTAACCATGTAGTTATACAACATGAAAGTTGTACCTAGGCCGGTACATTTAACACAAGACACACGTGATCTTTACGACGCGAGTTATATCGTTCAATCTTCTTGCAGGTAGACAGGCTTTGATGAATTTGTGTAGCACAAAAATGAATCAGTACATTGGATCTCATGTTTGACCTGAAACAGGGGACCGAGCTGTCCTATTATGTGCGTTGTATCAACCACTCCAGATAACAATAATGATTCTACAATTGCAGCATCTTAACGAATGTCCACATCAAAACTGACATCACTACCTCCATCAGCAACTTCTACGCGTTAAATGCTATCCCTTCTTGCGATACGACTTTCGACAATTACAAGGTATGTGTTTCTCATATATTTAATAAGAGAGAAAATGTAACAGGTATACGTGGATGTACGTGAATGATTGCAAGTAATTGTACATTCAATCGTATAGTATACATCAACAGTGCATTTTTGCTTTACTCCATCATCAGATTATATTTTATTTTTCATGTCTTGTGGTGTATTGTTTATATATTCGGGGCGATGTATTAATTTGTTATAGCGTGTAAACTTCAGCTTTATTCAGCACCTGATCATGATATCGTTTATTCGTACGTGATCCGAACATATTTATGTACAATGTCAAGAAGAGATGATGTTGGGCTTTTAAATGATGATAGAATATCGACTTGGTACGGATGATCTAGCAGTTTTTCGATACACAACCCCCCGATTCGCTAAAACAAATAGCGCCCCACATGCTAGCCGGTATATTTGACCCCATTTGTGGTAACAAGGGTCATCTAAGTGGTCCCTTTTTTCTGCTTCGTGCACCGTATGGATTGCAGCTTAGAGTAGACCAAACTCAAACGATAGACACGAATAACATAGTTGTGCTTTTACGTCAGAGTATCATCTACCTTCAACAAATGTACCATTATTTTTCTTCTCTTTGCTAGCAAGTCGGCGACCCTTTCGCCAAGCGTGGATTCTTTGTCTACCGAGTGAAATTGCGTAGAGACATTCTTTTTATAAAATAAATGCAAGATGTTGAGAGTATGTGAAATCTTGGCCGACCACTGTCGGTATATAGGTTTATCCGCATTGTTTTGTATCAATAAAAATTGATTGGATGGTAGCGAAATGTAAGAAAAGATATTAAAGGGCGATCAAACAATACTACTTCTGCTCTTCGTGTCATTTTCTACACCTACATATTCGAATCGATATTTGGTCGTTTAAGTACTGCGGCACATGCCCGAGACCTGGAACTGCATATTTAGGTCACCCTCGACGTAGCAACACAGTGTCCATATCTGCGCCTCTGCATCCCTGATGTACCAGGCCTTGTTACCGATTACATGTTCCTTTTCTGGGCTTACCGTTCATTCCAATATATCAAATTTTAATTGGGTACTAATAGGCAATAAGAGTTGCTGAGGGACTAACGCAATAAAAATCTTCACGCTAAGTGCTTATTTTTATAATCAATAATTAATACTTATCACCTGATTAGGCTAAAGTAGATTTATATTTCTGCTCTCAACAGGTGGTTGCGCAGATCTGCTCCAGACTGATCATAATTGATTAAGACTGACTACGTTCCGCCCTGTATACTGAGCCGGTGCAGTGCAAGTGCACTCATGTCTCTAGTACACTTTCAACGCTTTTTCCATTAAATCTGCACCTACAAATGTACCTAATCTTGTTTCATAGTTGTATCAACCTTGAAGCTGGTTCAGGATTCGTGATCAAGTCTGTCATGATTTTCTCCGCTTCTAGTAATTATAGTTGAAGGATCCCTCTTTCTCTGTAATCACGCAAATTAAAGCTTTGCGTCAACGTGCCTTCGACTCATCGACGTCGCCCTTTTCGTTTTGCCATATGACTGCTTCATTGTCAATCATCATCGCCATAAATATTTCACGCATAGCCACAACGCACACATCAGATTGCAAATACCGAGCATCTCTTTTTCCCCATTAAAATAATTAATATTTTTACCTTCACTAGTCAAGAGTGCTGAAAACCGGTCATCTACTGGTATGCCATTCATTTTGGCAATCGCGCCGCTGATATAGTCGATATTGCGGCTGTCAGCAGCGTATAATTCGGCGTCGGTGTAGCTCTTTAGTCCAATTCTGCATCTCGCAAGGTCTTATTTCATATGCAGATCACGCCCAATGTTCCTGTCAGATAATATAAACCTGCGACTATAAAGTCGTCATTTGTCGGCGCGTAGCTTCGGTGCTGGCATTGTGTACTGCATACGCCTCTTCGGATCGACAGCATTTGGCAAGCTATAGAATATTGATGATGAGATAACGCAAATTTTCACAATTAACTTCTCTGCTGCTCCAAATTTACCTTTAGTAAGGGTCATCAATTCCTCGTTTTCTAGCTTCAGTGACGACATGTCAGCTATTGGCGCTTGCACTGCATTGACCTTCTCGACACGGATCTTGTGCAAAAATTCTGATCTCATTTACTCTAATTAGATGATTTAATTGGTTGCGTTGTTGAGATTATGCATGTTTCAAGGAGCTTTCTCATAGGACCGAGGCACTTGTAATATATGCTGTCTATCGCGCTGCCAAATTCGTCGAAAAGTTCATTGCGCGTCGAGACCGCCAACAAGGTATACAATTTCATCAAATTATCCCTGTCTCATCCGATCTAGATCAGCCATTCACGCATCAGTTGCTGCTTGTGTATACCCTGCTTCTTCTAGCGTGCGATACAGAGGCTAGTTCCGAATTCTTTCTGCTTCTTTTTAGCCGTATAAAAGCTTCGCTGGAGGCAGACACATGTCACTCACGTCTCTCTCTCCAGTCTTGCGCATTTCGTCGTCACTCGATTTCGTTCCACTCGGTACTCGTAGATAGATCTATAATTTGTTGTATTTTAACTGATACTCAGCGACAGGACCCAAAGCGTACGGATGAGCTGCGACAGTTTACGTGTTACGACAGTTCATTTTCTTTAGACACCGTATTTGGTAGATAATATCTGATGACTGCACATTAGCTGTAACAATCACTAGTGCGCAACAGGAAAGTATGAGAGCGTTGTCGTTTATAAACTGTTATGTTTAAAAACATACTCTCGTGCTTACATTCATCGATTCGACCGTTCCTTTAATACGTTTCTTCTTCTTTGTACGCATATAAATAGGTTGGCACTAAGAGCGTCGTAGTGCCTCGCGCGCACTTTGCACGTTCGAAATGCGGCCAGCAGCGACTTTCCGCCAGCCATGTCGCGCACTGCTTCAAAAGTAGACGCAGTCGTGTTTAAATGTCTAATTCTCTCCACCCGCAGCTATCGTGCCTTTTATCGCTTAATTGCACCGTGTAAGTCGTACTTTACATTTTTCCGATTGATACTCAACACGTGTATGTTCCTCTCACAATTTTTATGCTTTAACTTATCGTTCTTCTTATGGGACGCGATCCCTCTGGACTTGTGATCTCCCATAAATTATCTTTCGTCGTTCAACGCGTTGTTTTGCAGAATAGATCACACGATATTTGTGTATACCTCCTTCCCTCATCCTGACGCCAATATTGCGAGCGTCTGCGTCGCCGCTATCGCAACTCTAAAATGTGGTAGATGGTACGAATGGCGGGGTACGAGTACTCGCGCTAGCTTGAGCTTCATCCGTTCCCCCCGCTTCGTGTACTTTGTAATTTTGCAATCTGCCCGTCGCGTCTCAATATTACGCTCTACACTTGAGTTGGAAACATTATTGCACTTGAGCGACAATTTTTGACTCCTCCAATTGTCGACTCTGTACCCTTTTTTGACGTCGAATCGTCGTCGTCGTGGGATTCAGCAAGGGTGCCAACTCCCCCATTATTAGTACATTTTCCTCGGTCGGTCTACATGCTCGAGTTGGACATCGGTTCAGCTCTAAATGCTCGCTTGATCTGTTGAATCGCCTCTACTGTCAAAGGTCCAGCTTACGCGACATATCGTGTGTAAATTCATGCTATGTAGCTCGGTGACTAAAAAACTGTACTTTTTTGTCCTTGAGTTATTACTGATACCATTTTATACGGTGCTGCGCTTTGTGATGGACTTAAATTCGGTGCCTGGCACGAACTTCACTATGGCCCGAATACTTTCACGTCAGCTGTATATTGACCGTTCGTTTCAGCACTCTAGTGGCGATTGACGCCCCAATCGTCTCTCATCGGCATCCGATTGAGGGTGTCCGCAGCATCTTCAGCCGCTTACCCCCTATACATGGAAGGCAACCCTGACTACTAATTATACATCGAATCACATCCATGATTAAGCGGTAGATTTTTCGGCTTTTGTGCTTAAAGCAGGTATTTCAGCTCCTTTGATTGTAAGCCGATCCCAGGTCGCTGGTAGAACAATATCATATAACGGTAATTCTCGTTACCATTGGATCTCAATATGCGCACCTGCACATTGAATTGCCTATCAAGGTACTATATTAAGGGCTCACTATTCTCGGTGCTTCACTATTTGTTTTGACTTCGAACACGATAACGTAATTTTATATTTTAACGACGACGAGTTGCTTCCATGTATCACTGCTTCTTTATTCAAAGGCATAATTGAAACTACACAATTACTGCAGATCACGCCACCGGCAACTTCCGTCGTTAATATGTTTCCTTATATTGTTTTAGGCACGTCTTACTTGACTGCTTACCTTTATATGTGAGACAGATCGAGAATCCGGATGGTGATATTGAAGTCATTGCATGGGTTCCTGTAAGTTTTTTACATCATCACTCTTACGTCCGAATGTACGGCAAAAGTATGTCCGTGTGGCTTTTTCAATGCTCGGACAGATGGTGTCGACGACTCGACCCGCACTGATCGCGATTTCGCGTCATTTTCGAAGTCGATGGGTTGGCTCTCCTCGTTCAACTATCAACCCATTGCTTTGTAGTAGCAAATACAATGCCAGTCTTTTCCCTCGAACGATTACGCATTACTTGTAAAGTTTACATAGTCCAAACGCTTACAGCATCTGCATTTTCCAAAAAAGGTCAATGAAGAGCTGATGCGTTTATCGACCGTCTTTAAGATAGATCTAGCATCTCTATCCATCTGTGTGCACTTTTATTTGCGCATTTTCTCGTTAGATAAAGCGCGAATTGTTTTTATCTGGCAAAGTGACACCAATTGGATCGTCAAATCCCTACTCATTCTACAGCATAGTAGATTCGCGCACCAAGTGCGCGTTGGTGACAGAGAATATACTTTTCGGCATATGTGAGCTCTCCCGCTACCTCACTAGCCAAAGGTCCATATTTTGCTGTCGAGCTACTACCTTCTTCTTTGTTCATGCGTTATCTTGCGATATGTCCGACTTCGTCACACACATTGCACTTTCTAGTAGTTGCTGATTGCTCTATAGGGCGGGTCCGACTGTTGTATTTCCTGACCAGTATACTCGTTCTGAACTTGTTGTTATCGTGTATATGCGCCCAGTAAATGATCTCGAGTGCGTGCATGATGTAGTCTGTGCGCTTTTTGTAATATTGACTTGTCAGTACCGGCCTCATATCTGTACTTGCCTTTAACACGAGGCTCTCTCGGATCTCTATATCTGGCTCTCAATTGCGTGCTTTACCGATATTAGATGCTAGTAGAGGTAATGCCGTGCGTCTACTGCGCTTATCTTCATCAACGATTGTTTATCGGTGCGTCATTTAATTTTATAAACATATTCACCTACGATTCTACAAGCACGTATTTTATTGCACGCATCATTTCTTAACATACATCACATTACATTGATAAAGCCCTTGTATAACCTGCGTAGGAATCCTCAAATTTTGCTGATTGTATACTTCTCTGTCCAAAGGCTAATAAAATCATGTTGAGTCAATTTAATGGCATCGCGAAACCGACGCGAACGGTCGTTTTATCCTGCGCCGGGACCTTCGCATAGAATTTTGTCTTCAAACACTCTCGTTATGTCTTCTGATCCTGTTTCTAAATAATTCAAACTACTTATCCTTTTACCTCTCGATTTGCTTGACCGACGTTTTCGGCATTGCGCTCCGTCAGTATGTCGATCTCAGACGATCCTCGCTGATATTTCGCAATCTTTATATTATATACAGAAAAATCATATCTTTGCTCTTCTTTATCATGCAAACGCAGTTCCAGATGCTTGACCGTGAGCTGGGATGCTGCAATTCTAACTTGGACTTGTCTCATACGAATGCGCTTTCTTTCCTGATTCTGCCTCATGTTGGCATTGTACTACTTTGTGATGACGCGTCTTAAAAATTTACTCTGTTTCTCGGTGAATTTACGCTTCTTACTCGTCGTAAACTTGCGTTTTATTAAGATCTATATACCGTCCTTTTCCTCGATCACTCGTGTGGTGAAGCGGATCAAGAAGTGGGACCGCAGATCGTGCTGCAAATAAGTAATAGTTTTAATGTAAGCGTGAGCCACACAATGAGGTGAGCCACACATCGCGATCTTGGGCCTAGCGATCTAAACACCGCAATCTTGGACACCGCGATTTGTATGATGCGATTGTGAAGCCCGTCTTGAATGATGTGATCTTGAAAGATGTGATTTTGGTGACGTAATCTCCGCGCCCGATGTGGGTATGACCAGGCCACGGTAATATGGCGTGTACCTCCGAATATGATGGAAAATTAAATCACGATGGCACAAAGCGACGCGTTGTGCTTTATCCCCAAAAATGAAATTGGCTTGGTCAGAGGCTAAGAATTTAATTAAATAATATTTGATGATAAATCGATTTACTTCTAAGTGCACAAGTGGCTTTCCTCTTTGCGGGTAGGATTGTTTGGCCTCCCGACGGCTGAGAAGATCCCGGACACGAAAAAGATCACTCGTGAATAATTTGTTCAGGCGTGCCTAATATCTTCAAATTTTCACGACTGCAATTCGACGCAGAGTGCAAGATCGCGAGACGACTCAAGTGGTCATAAGTTCAAGTGAAACAAGCATCTGCTTTACGCAAGGCTGTCTTGTAGATATCAGAATGAATCATATTGCGCAATTTACAAGCGTCCTGTGATCGCGCAAAAATTTCCACGCGATCACGAAACCATCATAAATACGTTTTAGTTATTTTCGACACGAGACCACCTGGAAGAGTGCAGCCCGACCTATCAACTGGTACACAAGGTCAGGAAGGAGAAAATCATGTAAACGTAGTATACCGTCCGACAGGCGTTTGTCTGGGCGCCAGTGGAAGTTTGGATTACAAGCATCATGTTATCGCCACTCCTCCACACTCGCATCTACAAATGATGCTGGCGCGCAATATCTTGTAGATCACCTTGCAAATATGCTAATATTGTGGCAATTTGGTTCGATAGCACTTGCGACTGCACTTGTAGAGCTTCGATGATCAATCTACAGCTCGCTTCTGCCGAAAGATGTCGATTCACCTACTTGAGTGGCTCTCGCGTGACTGCGTACGCTTCGTGGTGTTTTTCCTGCTGCGTCTTCTGGGCTACTATCGCTGCTTGCAGCATTGTGAACGTTTCTGCAAGCTCTTTGTCGTGTCGCCTCTGCTTTTTTCGCATCGCGCGTAGCTGCGGTCACACAATTGTGCCTTGAACCCTTAATTTTTTGCCTCTACTGTACCGAGCTCGTATTCTCCATTGATGTTGCTGTAATCACCCGAAGTCGTTGTGTCACCAATCGAGTCATTCTTGGCTCCCGCCGATTGCCTTGAGTTTACACGTTCTTCAACTACGCCAGTTCAAATGACCGGTCAGTTAAGGCTTGTAGTGCAAGCCGTCTCTTGTTTTAAGGGTCTCCGAGCTTATCATTATTAATCCTTGTTGTTTTTTTAACGATTACATAGATCCGGACGCAGAATATTCCTGCTGTTATCGCTGTAAGTGCTGGATCGATACGACAGTCTGCGCATCTGTGCGACGTCTTGCGAGAGACAACGGTGACGCATGCATGAATGCAAATTCACGCGTCTAGCTTGCTTAGCTAATTGGTCTCACAATCTGCTGACACAGTCTTGACGCAATAGAAATTTCACCCGAAGAGTATTTTTCGGATGGCTTTATTATTATGCCTGTTTAATCTATTGTTTCTCCTTGAAATGTTTTTTCGGACAGGTGGTTCACTGGATCTAATACAAATGATCTTAACTGATTTAAACGGACTGCATTCGGCTCTAACCGCTGTGTCGGTGTAGTGCAAGTGCACTCATCTCTTTAGTAAGCCTCCAGAACATTATTGCTCAATCATAAATAGCATAAAGCTCTCTTCTCTTGCCTTAACCTTTGCTGCAGCTTTATACGCTCTAAAATGTATTATGTATACAGAACATCTCCGGCCACTGTTAAAAAAATTAGCACAAGCTTACCGACCTCTACTGCTACTGCGCTAAATTTAGACTTTATACAGCTTCAAGCGTGTCGTCTGTCAGACCTCGTCGACAATCAGAATCTTCTATTATCAAACTCAATTTGCTCATTTGAATCTTCCATTGGTGTCGTGACTTTCATTGATATCAACACCCTAAAGATGAGGGGAGATTCGTACGTAATGTCAATGCTAGATTACGTCTTAATCGCAATTCGAATTTAGCTGGTGCGCGTCTTGGACGATAATCATGACTGGTTCCAAAGACGACAGTATCCTTCCCAAACAATGAAATAAGACATGTGTAACGATATAAAATTTGTAAAGTCAAGGCACCTTCTTCCCATCGGTGGACAAATGACACTGATCGAACGAGACTGCTCCGCGATTTGTACAGTTGAAGTAGATTGCAATGCAGAATACTTTGGTGGTTAGAACTATGGTAAGCATTATATGCTCTTGACATCCCGTATCCTGATTGCTGGATATTGGACCAACAATGAAGTCAATACTTATCCAAACGGTCTAAAGCTTTCGTGTCTACATCTACCATTCGACATTGAACTCATTCATATGTCGACTCGAAGGAATATGAGTCGGTGAGATCATCGTCGCACGAATATCAAGTGTTTATATATTTGCTCTTACACTTGGCATATCATCACTTTCGAGGTTCGGGTCAATCACATCCGACAATTTGGATCATGCATCATCTTCATTTCGTTAAAGGCCCCTTTTGTCGATCTTGGGTGAGCCAAACCTCGAAATCAACAATCGGCCAAGTGATAGGGTAGACAAGAAAAAGCATACAAATGTTACGCTTATGTGTTTGTGAAGACTATTCGTCAAAGGTGACGCTATTCAAGATGAAAAGAGCGGATACATTGTACGACATGTATTGAACTAGTGTGGCGAATGTCCACATTTTTGTGTTAGGCACTGGGCTAATATCGCGTGATACTCGGTCACAAAACTGGCCATTGATCTGGGTTTGAGGGTATCCATATTGGCAATTCCGTCCTTACTAAATTGCGGTGTTATTGTGATGTTGATCAGCTATATCTGTGATTAGCAGTGAAGAGTAGCTACTATACTTACTGATACAGAGAAAAATGCGGATCAACGATCCGCTCAGCTCGCAGGGTCTGCTAACCTAACGACCCAAATTTTGAACTAGCTCGTATAGTAGTGAAAATGTCCATAAATTAACAGCATTTACGCGAATGCGACTTCCTTAGCACCTGGCCTGTTTTGCTCGAAATGTAAACCGAATTTGCTTATAATTATCAAAGACAATATACCAAGCGTATGTAAGCCAAGATAAGGGTATACAATCCCGTGAAGTAAACGAATAGGTAGTACAACCTTACATGGGATGGCCTTAGACGACGGTTTCTGCCGTTGAAGATGAATAGACACACACGTGTGATAACTGACAATGTCTGCAGCTGATATTCGTACTTGGCATGATATATACCTGTAGGGTTCCGCCCGTACATAAATAGTGCTTTGGTTTGGTATATGAAATGGAACCCTATATCAGTTCACCTTGTGCTACAATACTCCTTGTATGCCACAGTTGTCCACGCAATAATCAGAGGATGTCCGAATTGACGTGCAACACCGTTGCATACACTTCCGTTCGTGACGCGCCATTATCTCATAACCACGAACCGATCGATGTTGTGCTTCAAGTGTACGAATACCAAAATGGGAATCAGTGACTTGCCACGGGCCAACGAGAGCATGATACCCAACGTCCATATCTCCCTATTACTATAACTGAACGGATAAATGATTCAAATTAAAGGCAAAACCAATCATGTGTCACGGATCGTTGTAATGATCGTCGTAGGTATCGTCGAGGTATCTAGCCTCACCACATGTGCCGTACAAAATTGATCTACGAAAAGCATCTGTTTCCGATCGCGTCGAGAAGATAGACGCACACAACGTTCTCACAACAATCCGATATCATTATTCGTTGTGCGACATTGTATCCAGCGAAAAGAGGTGCTATATGAGACTGCTAACGCTCTGTGCAAGCAGTTCGGGTACCTCGATCGTAAGCGGTTCAGCTAGATGAAACAGGTCAGGCAACATTTGCGAATAGATAACGGAATAGATAAGAGTCAAACGCAGTGCGATCGCGTCATCGAGCACTGTAGTAGATTTGCAGTTCTTTGTGCTTTTTCATGTATGCAGGAGTTTGTGCGCGACAATAGTTAGACTCAGCTCGTTCGAACGATGCTTACTGCAGTTGGAATACCAACAATGAAGACCCCTTCATCTCAATCACTTCGAAAGAGGTGCTAAACATGTGTGACGAATCGATAAATGAATCATAATCTTCTTGTAAAAGCTATGCCCCACGATAGGCTTCTGTGCAAGGCCCCATCAAGATGAGGTTTCTAATCTACGTACGCGATCTCAGCTCCTGCTATACTTTTACAACGACCAAGACGGCAGATGGAGTCGTCTATTGTTTACGTTCCAAGCTCGAGTACGCCGATCGTTGTACGAGATCTCTCAAATGTAACGGATCGCTTGCGTTTATACTGAAGTGCGTCAGATAAATTGTACTGATGAAAGTGAAGATAGATGCCTTAAGACCTTACGTGCGAGCAAAGAGGCAGCGAATACAACTAAAATGATATGCTTATCTGTCGAAATAAAAAGTTAACGCGGATCATGTCTAATCGTCTCAATGAATGAATTCATACTTACTTGATTTATATGTAACTACAAACTTGCTCAATGGCTATCTGATGACCACTCTTTGCGCACGTCCTTCACTCATTGGACGACTTGCTGCTGATATACTGACCTGTGTCATCAAACGGGATAAGACGTAACATAATCGGACACGTCGATACTCGCATTGACATTTGGTGTGATGCCAATAACAACACGTACCAGACTTACTGTATTTCTCCCAGAGACTGCGTCAGAAACAACCATACGAGAACATTCTCATCAGTGCCCGTCGACGAAGAAATTCCAGTGATCAATAACGTTAGGTCAAACAATGCCATGCAACTTACTGCTAGTGTGGTCGGACGGTGTGGTGCTATTTGCTGCTACTGTGTCGCTTTCTAGGCATCTACAACACATGAGCCGGCTTCGAGGGAGTACACATATGAACTTGCCAATCAGTTTGCATCGACACGAGAACACCGTTCTAACGTAGTTTTTACTCCTTGAAAAGGCACTTTGTACATAGCGCATGCAGACACTAGTGACTTCTACGTACGATATGGACGAGCTTCGGACGCTCAACGATTGATCACTCTGCGGTGAGCACAGTCACGACATCCATCGTGACTCTTTGGCCATCTACACCACGCAACTCGATGATTCGGTCCATGCGCTTCCGACGCAGCGAAGATTCGAACTCGCTTCTTTTCCAGTGCTGTGCGCCATCTGTGCTAGCAGTGCGCGACGGCCTCTATGCACACCAAAATGGCAAAGTTCGTCTAGTGGATCCAACACAGCAGCAAGCACAACGGCTCTTCGTCCTTCGACCCCTTCGACAAGAAAACAAAAGAAGGGTCAAGTACGGCTCGTACCTGTAGCATTTGTCCTCTCCTGACACTACAAATTTGCCATTTCAGTCAATACGTCGACAACGTACTACACACAGTACCTGCTGCCACTAAAGTACGTATATGCATTCCCCACTTTCGCCCTCCCATGCCACAGCACCAATTGAACATCCCAACTCCACAAAACCGACCGACCGACCACTTCGCCTTTCAAATGTACCCTTTGCCCACAAAAGCACTGGTCGAAATGCCGCGGCGTCGTCTACTGCTGCTGCAGTTGATACGTCCCCTGTCGCTGCCACGCGGGGGCGCACCTGCTGCGCGTGTCCACCCCGTGTGCGCACCGACGATCGCGCGCGCGTTCGCCTGCGCCAGTCGCTCCCCCGCGACGTCCACTGGTCGCAGCAAAAGCGCTCGGAGCCAACTGGTGCTCGCGTTGCGCACGTTCTACGCCCTCGAAGCGCACTTTGCAGTGCCGTTCAGCTTTGTCGTGCCGCCGACCGACGAGTGGCCACTGGAGGTGCACGAGATGCCGCTGGGCGCAAAGGTCCATCGGTTCATGCAGTCGCTCAAGACCGACGCGACGGCAGTGGCTCTGTCCGAGCCAAAGAACAAGCCAACGCTCAAGCAGATGCAGGAGCTGCAGGCCATGGGCTTCCCCTTGGCCTCGTGGCACGAGTACCAGTTCCAACAAGTGTGTCTGCCGGCCTTGACGACCTACGCAGCGCTCTATGGCCACCTGTTTGTGCCGCAGAAGTTTGTCGTGCCACCCCGATCCAACGAGGCCGCGGCGTTGTGGCCGCGTGCGACACATGGGTACAAATTGGGCCTTGCAGTTGCCAAGATGAGGAAACAAGCGCAGCAGGACAAGCAGCAAAGGAGAGAGCGCAAGGACAAGAAGCTGCGGTTGGGCAGTCCGGTGTTGCCGCCCTTGCCAAAGCACCAGGTGGATGCACTGAACGAGCTCGGGTTCGTGTGGAGAGTTGGAGATACCAAGTGGCATACGTTCTTTCTGCCCGGTTTGAGGCGGTACCGGGAGCTGTACGGCCATGTAGACGTACCGCTGACGTTTACGATCCCGTCTCACGACAAGGACCCGAGGTGGCCGGATGAACTCAAGGGATACAAGCTCGGACGCCAGGTGGTCATGGTGCGTGCAGGGGGCTATGCAACGCAAGTTCGAGATAGCAGGAAGGAGTTGGAGGATCTGGGATTCTCGTTTCGACTCAGTGACAAGGCGTGGGCCGAAAGCATCTTTCCTGCGCTTGTAGTCTTCTCCGAGCAGTATGGCCACTGCAATGTAGGGCAGGATTTTGTCGTGCCTTCGAAGGAGCCTTGGCCTCAGGACTCATGGGGAATGAAGCTGGGGAACACGGTGAAGAACATGCGACGCGGCGCATTTGATGCTCAAGTACACGCATTCCGAAAAGAGCTCGACGCTCTAGGTTTTGTCTGGAATGCGTGCCACCGCGTCGAGAAGACCGTCCGCAGTGTGGTCATTCCGGCACTGACCACGTACCGGAGACTCCACGGCAACGACGCTCTTGTGACGACGGACTTTATCGTACCCGACCGCGACTCTTACTGGCCGGTCCCCACGCGGGGCTTTAAACTTGGCCAATGGATCACACGAGTACGCTCGGGCAAAGTTGCACTGTCGCCCCAATTGCGTGCAGAGCTGGATGACGTTGGCTTTGTTTGGCATGCTAACGATCAGCGTTGGCACGATATTATCCTACCAGCTTTCCAAGCGTATGCGAGTCTGCACGGTGGTACTTGTGCTTCGATGAGCACAAGGTATTTCGTGCCGCCTGAAGCGCCGTACCCACGCGCAGCCTGGGGCGTGAATTTAGGTGGCGCTCTATGGCACATTCGCAATGGCGACTCGTACGTGAACTGCGAAGACAAGCAGCAACAAATGCGTGAGCTTGGCATTCTGATTGATGGTGATGCGGCATAAGCTGACGTCGAATCTCTATTTGCCACCGCCATACCGCTGGCTAACATGCGATGAGTGAAACCGGTCCTCGTGGTGGCTCGAAGCTGAAGCATCATCCCAAATTCATTCGCTTGCTAATACTTGCCGGCAGCTCTGTTGGCAGTATACGCGTGCGGCCGGAACCGGATTGCCGTCGACCTCAAGGAGGAAAGCAGGGAATCGCAGTAGACCTGAACGGGTGGCCAAGAACCTTTTCTGTGTCTCGAACTTGCGCCGATCTTCATCATGACTCTGTGAGCAACGGTCGAAATGAAAGCGCTCGAGCTGCTTTCCCAGCAAAATCCAGTCGTGCTCGCTGCTTTCGTCCAGACGTAACGATAACGTGGTTCTGTCGTCGTTTGCCGTGGTGGCCTCGTTCGACTTCTTCGTTTCCTCTTGCACCCGGACTTGGAAGGTGACAGGTTTGCTAGCAGACGTCTCGACAATTTTGCCGGTATACATCTGCACGTCGTCCTGGCCTTCTGGGCGTATATCGATTCGGTAGCATCGCCCTATAACGGCCGTCAGCGGCACACGTACAGTCAAGGTCTTCAGCCATGTTTCATTGCCACCGAACGTGATATCGAGTTGAAGTGCGCAGTAGCTGTCAGACACCGCCTTCTCGAAATCTGTGCCGCAGGCTAGTGTGAACGCAAGATGCAGGCGGTCATCCGGCTGCAGAGTTGAGCCTCGCAACTTTGCGTTCAAGTCTTGCTCTACACGTATCGACGGATGGTTGCCAGCTTGTCCGGGGCATCGCAGTCGGTATCCTTGAAGAACAATGGAAATGAAAGGATTGCACACGAGTGTGATGGACGCGAATATTCTCATGCCGACGCGTTTTAGACGCACGGTCTCCGTCAGCGGCTGTAGCACGCGGAATGTCGACTCTGCACAGCACACTTCTGTCGGCGCTGTTGAAACACTTGACATCAAGCGATCCCGTTGATATCGCACTGTTGCCTGTACATGAATGATGTTGGCGTCCCTGTTCTGACCCGCTGGATCAGAGCTGCCATCAACGAAACGGACACGCGGTATGGCTAGCGATACAATATACCGGAGTGAGTCACCGCGAAGCAATGTCGGGAGTGCAACACTTAACGACCTGTTTGACTCTTCGTGACTTGCAAAGTGGCAACGGTCGGTGGCATCTTCCGAGTCTGCAGCACCCGGCCTTGTCCCATCAACCAGCCGTATCCCCATCAATCGGATGTTGCACTCTTCTTCACCACTACTTCTACCTTTGTTCACTTTGCCACAACCTTGCATGATACATTCGTTTCTGTCGTCACCACCAGTTCGTCTGAAAACACGTACATCGAGGACTCCATTTGTCGCCGTGTCGTTGTTCGCCTCGATCGAGACTGCAACCGTTTCCACTTCTGCGAACGGCCGCGGCACAAGTAGCGGGGCTCCGTCAATAGCGACTTCTATCGCGCTTCCTTCGGCACAAATTTCGAAATCAACGAGGGGAAGCGCGCTAGGCGAGAGCAAGCAAAAAGTGTTTCCCGCGAGGACGCACTCGACACCAGTGCATGTGTATTGCCCTACCGGGACGTCTGCGTGTCGGAACACCAAATTGACACCCGTTTTCTCATCGACGTGAACGTCGTTCTTCTCCAGTATCAATTCTGTGTCCTGCCCGTGGACGTTCTCAGTGGCATCGTCACAAGTCGTTGCTGACTCGACCATGACAGTCCTGTTCGAGTGACGGCAGTTGATCTCGTGTGCCAACGTGTCACCCGACGCCTTTTCTGCAATGCTCACAACGCAAGCGTCAACATCAATGCTTTCATTCAGTCCCGGATACTCACAGTCCGATGACGCTTTTGGGGCCAAAGTCTTACGCGGGCATATCGTCTTTGCAAACCGAACGCAAACTTTATCAAACAGCATGTTCCCAGGAAACGCACTTGCGATGGCCAAGGCAACACAAATATCCCCGTGCTCTAGTACGCTGCCACCAGTCAGAGCTGTCTCGACTGCCAGCGTACACCTGAACAATTCGTCCATGCCCATGGCCGGATCGCTGCGAAGGCTGCCGATATCTCCAGCTGAGACAACGACTTCACTTGCCGCTTTCCTACTATCGTGACGAGCCAAATGAGCAACCATAAGCTGTGCCATCCGTTCGTTGCTCCCATTGTCTTGTCCTTTCTGCGCAAGCTGCAATAACGTAAGGCAGGCCGCCATCGCTTGTGAGAATCGCCCTAAGCTCAGCTCTGCACGGTAGACACTTTGCACGCAAGCACCATATATTGACCACCAACCATCTTGCTTGCTTCGCTGCATAAGCGCACGCAGAAGTCGCAATGCACTCTTGTATTCCCCACGTGCAATATGGTACTGTGCACATTCCGCGTCAAGAAACACAGCTAAACGGTGGCGGCCAGACTGTGAAAAGTGCATCGAAGCGAGACGTGTAATCTCGGATAGGCAATGCTCGTAGAAGCCACAAGTTCCTGATCGCTGCCATTCCGGAGACACGAACGCTTGCTCGAGTTGCTGATACCATGTTACCGACACGTCTGCAGGATCGGCATTTGTTGTATTCGGACGCGACATATGAGAATCATTCCTGTTTCGTATAAACTTCGCAGCGCTCTTGAGTATTCGTCGTGCAAGGTAGAACACACTTCCAAGAGCGCGAGACATTGCCGCGGTAGAATTTGCTTGGGTCGTTTGTTCAAGTACGCTGAAAGCCGCTCGTTCATCATCACGGCCACTCCACGACAACTCACATGCACGCGAAACTTCCATACACGCGCCTAGCGCCCACAAAAAGGGTTGGTGCCAATCCAGAATGCCTTCATATGCTAGCTCCTTCAATTCGCTCAGAAACAACTCGATAAACGAGCTGGCACGCTCCAACAGCTGACAATAACTACCCATGACATACAGTGTGCGGATCTGCCGACAAAAACAGTACAGTAAGATATGTCGGGCTGACGCGCGGTTGGATGCAATGAGCTGCTGAACTTCGTGAAGGTCTAGTGTCAGCTATACGGCAAACCCAAAAATTCGTCAGGAGAGAGAGAGATACCCAACGGTCACATCCGACTAAATGAACCGCACCGGAGACTGTGTGAAGATGGGGTCGTGTCGCTCGAACACTGTCCTGTTGGCAGATTGAAACGCTCGCTTTTCTGTCGCACTCGAGTTGATAAAAATCGCGTCCAGCTCGTCCAACTGAACAGCGACATAACGTTAACTCCATGTCGCGAGCCATGTCTACACATAGCAGCCACTCCACGACTTACATGTCGAATTGCATCGTCTTGTAGACACATTTGCTGGTACATCAAGGCTAGTCTCTCTTTCGCGACAAAGAAAGCGCCAAAGTCCCACCCTGCTAGCCCCCGCTTTGTGTCGAGCATCCTTAGCCTCTCTTCGTACTGAAAACACTTGGTCTGGAACGCGTGCATGACACACCGCCTCAGTCGCAGCAGCACTTCCGTCCACTGGGACTCATGCTGCTGCTGCCGCTGGCCCACGACACTCGTGCCTTCCAGCGCATCGATCTTGCAGACTCTCTCTTGCAGCAGAGACCCACTCGACGCACTTGATGCCGCCGCTCCACTGTTCCTCTTGTGCACACAGTCAGCTCGTAGACGGTCATAGATCTTCTTGTACACAGCATTGGGTGCGTTCGTGCCAGCTGCTTTGGGCCGCGTCCCGAGGGGCACGTAGACCACGAGCCACTCCATGTGAGCAGCAGTCATCGCTGCTACCCACGCCGCTACTGCAGGCCGCACGATGCTCTTGTACTTGTCCAGATCTTCGCATGTGACCAGATAAACGCACGTCAAGAACCGGTCGCTGTCGACCTTTTCGACGGCAGTCACTTCGACAAAGTGGAGCAGAAGCTGATCGATGCGCTGCGTCACACCCACGAGATTGCGCCACTCGATGGCGCGTAGGGGGAGCCGCTGCAGCAACGAAGGGGCGAGGAGCTGCCACACGCCGCCTGCGTCCGAGTAGCCCACGCACAGTCCTGGACGCCGCAGCGCGCGCGTGAACTGCGGCGCGACGGACGCGTACAGCGACGTCGTGGCGGCGGCCATGGGCGTGGTGTGGTGAGTTTTAGCCAATGGGATGCGAGATACGATCGTTTACGGAGACGGAAGCTTGCGGTAGGTGCTGCGGTCGTCGATTCAAAGGCAGTATAGTATTTGCGTTGGGTGATCGGTAATTCGAGAGATAAACGAAATAAGGTGACCGATACATTTGCTGTAAGATTGACCGAGCACCTGTAAAAGGGATGTGAACAATACGTACTACGTACGGTCTCACGGCGATACACAGGCTCAGGATCACATCGAAACACATGCGCTTCGTTGGTGATATTCGCACAGATGTCATTGCGCTCTGAAAAAATCGACTATTTGCTGTGGTCTGGCGATGACAGTTCGGCCTGTGTGTGTATTCGATGATCACAAAAGACCGTTTACCAAGAGAAGCGGTAATCTTGGCTTATACTACAGACCTGCAACGACGCGATCATTATTAGTCTATGTTAGCGCAAGCAGATCGACGATGTCAGGAATGTAGCGCAGGTGACTGGTAGTATGTCGTGCCACATGTTCAATGTGGACCGAGAGCATCAACGCATCTACGCTTGTGCGTATTACATCCTTCCTTACAGATGGCAGTATTACGTCCATCTACACAGTTCACAGACGACCACTATCCAGATCAGCACCGCCGTCACTATCACCATTCGCAGCCTTTTATGCGAAGACCGAATGTAACGACTCGCCAGCATCGCGCACTCTATCAGCGTGCAATGCAATTTTACGTGTCCGCAAGCAAACGCCATCGATCCACTCTCCTTGATGCGCAGCTGGTTGCTATGAATGTTATTACTCTTGCGGCAATTTTGATCGCGTCAGGCGGTAGGCATGCGTAGCGGATGCGACATATTTGTTTTCTGCAATTCCCGTCTTCTCGGCCAGGCAGCAAGCGTACCCGATAGCACCATTGCAGGCACAACACCTAGTGGGGCGTCGTTTCTGCGGTGTCAAAAGACTGAACAAAAAGTTGAGGAAACCTTTCAGTTATCGACACAATCTAAGTGTAATACAGTCATTTGGTAGTGTCATTCCACTAACGCTGTTGTAGCCGAAGTGCGATCGGCCGTCATCAAGTTGTCCGCCACCGGTGAT
This sequence comes from Hyaloperonospora parasitica, assembly GCA_029452305.1. Lineage (NCBI taxonomy): Eukaryota > Oomycota > Peronosporomycetes > Peronosporales > Peronosporaceae > Hyaloperonospora > Hyaloperonospora parasitica. Next base: position 25,686 of record JAPPWB010000053.1, on the reverse strand, counting down.
CAGAAGCTGTTGATCGGGTCGAATGCTTTTTTGATCCTGACATTTTTGCTTTGCAATGTTCATACCGCTCGACGACTTTGCGTCCAGCGTGATGGTCTTGGCCGGCAAGCATCTGCAGGAATCGCAGCAGTCGTACGAACAAGTTTCTGGTAGCAATCGAGGGTAGAGTCTTCTCGTTATGCCTTTGATTGTCCATTGTCTATGGTGCTTTTGTCTTTTCTTAACGTCCTGCGCAGCATTGCAAAGCGACACTGGCGGACATCGCATTATGCTTCGGTGCAGTACCAAAGTTTGTGATCTCGTCACGGCTGAGAATGATATTGCTTGTGTTTTCAGGATCAGCACTTCGACGGACCAAGTGTTTGTACGTGTGAACGCACGAGACGTGTCATCAAAGCTTACCGTTTCTTTGACAAGTTAACCTCTTTGTATTAGACGATGACCCCAGTGCCAGTCTCGACAGACCTTTTGACATTGCGCCATCCTTTCGTGGTCCAGCCAACCGATAACACTACAGGTGATTGCTATACTTCGGATGCCGTATTACTCCTGTTGAGCCTGAATGGCGAGAGAAATACAGCGCAGCCTTCTAGACGACGGATATATGAAATTGTAGGTCTACGTTTGTGGCGTCAACGCTGCTTTTTGCGCTTGCAAATGACCGTCGGTGGGAAAGTCGCGAATGACCTGAACAACAAAGCTACTGCGGAAGTGCAAAGAGCTACGTGGCAATCATCTGTATGATCCCAGATATGTGTAGGAAGTCTTCATACTTTTTGCTGTCCTGTTCGTACGAATGGTAGAAATCCTTCGTAATTTAGGCGTCAGCTTCGGTTCGTTTGCTGTACATTCTCGTGCATTCATTGGCCGTTTCAGTCTTGCAAGTCATCGAGACATGTGTCAAATCTTGTGCAGAACGATGTAATCTTCGATCTTCTGGTTTCTTTTTTTATTTCTTCACAAGCGGTTGATTTTGCCCTTCTCAATAAAGTTTACTTCTTTCCATGACCGCCGACATCGACGTGGTAAGCTGAGGAGCAGGGGATTTGCACCACACAGCAGAATCGCTCGATGTGATCATATCGAAGTCCAGTCTGTAAAGTGACCCTGAGTCCCTCCATTCCATTTTCGACGCATACATCTTACAGCACAAGTGTCTTCGGGAGACATAGGCACCGATTTTTGCTGCTGGTATCGTTGCTTTCTGCAGCGTAGATTGCGTGGGTGAAGAAGATGAAAAGTGTTGTCATGAAAAAAGAAGGCACATGTTGACCTCAGTGACGACAGGAAACAATCAAAGACGCGGTCGTATGCAACAGCACTGCATTGCGTCACGATAGTGCTCGCCTTGTGATTTCTCGTGCATCACGAGTAGGGATCATCGGACGCAACAATGACTTTCGATTCGAAAGACGCCAACAGCAAACAGTGCGATCGAATCAAAATGAAGACGAATGCGTGTTCAAGGGCAAAGGTTGCAGTCTCTATCGCGTTAAGCTCTTCGCTAGATTGCGTGTTCAAGGGCAAGGTCGCGCATCGGAAACGCTAACGGCATTCAACATACAGTGAGACATTGCCATCAACAATGAACCAAACGGCCAGGGAATCTCTCGATCAACGTGTCGCCTTTCAACCGCAGTCCTTGTACATCTCTCGATCAACGTGTCGCCTCTTAACCGCAGTCCTTGTACACCTCTTCATCTCGATCCGTCATCACCTGTGGACCACACGATGTATTCTACATTTTGTAACGATCGCAGCTTACCGCATCATCCAGAGGCACGTTTTGTCACACAAGGTTTTCACCGTTGTAACGTCGTCACGAGTCGGCCAATCAATCGTCCAATCAACCGATCAGCGAACTGTTCGACCAATCGACCCCCGATCGATCATCATCATCCGATCAATCGAACAATCGACCAATGGACCCATCGACCAACTGTCCGACCAGTCGACCACTCGACCACTCGCCCGACTCTTTGGCGTCTGTTTGTCTCATCATGGGGACACTTGAGGTCCTGGCCGAAGCCCTTCCGTCCGAGTGGACAGTCGCCATGTCGCGCTCCAAGAACATGCCGTACTACTACAACGTGCAGACGCAAAAGGTCTACTGGGTCGACGACGAGCTCCCGCGCGGCTGGTCGCACCAGTTCGACCGCGACGGCCGCCGGTTCTACTTCCACGTGCGCGACAAGAGCGGCACTCTCACGTACGAGAAGCCCGTGCTGCGGGCCGCCAGTGCCCACGCGCGGCCCTTCGAGCCAATCGACGACAGCATCCGCAGCAACAGCAACGACACTGTCACGTCGCCCGAGCCAGTGCCTGTACCAGCGCCGTCCTACGACAAGCCCGAGTCGCCTTACCCGCCCCAAGTGCTGCACGGCTACGTGCGTCCCGAGGCGGGCGCGCCGCCGGTGCTCGAGCGCAAGAAGTCCAACTCGCTGATGGACCTGTTGAGTCCAGCGCCGCCTGCGCTCGACGACGACGACGAGGAGGAGGAGGAGGAGGAGAAGCTGCAACGAGGTAGAGAGCCCGTACTTGATGCTCGACGGGGTTGTCGGACTGACCCGTTGCGACGACTGACTGCAGTAGCAATCGACTAACGCGGTGCTGTACAGCAGAAGACGACGACAGCAATGAGGCGCGACGGCCGTCGACGGTCCCGACGTCGAGGGCCATGCAGATCTCCAATTTGGTGTCGGGCCCGGACCGACCGCTGTCAAGTGGTGGCAAGCGCTCGCATAGCGCTATGGTGACGGACGGACCGGACGATGGGCGCCACGAGAAGGACCACGACGCGGCCGCCGCGTTTTACAACCAGCTGCAGCGCCGGGCCCAGAGTGACCGCGCCGACAGTCTGCTGTTCCACATGCGGGCGCTGAACAACTGGGTGAAGTCCATTCTGATCAACGAGTACTCGCAACGGGACGGGGACTGCGTGCTGGACTTGGCGTGCGGCAAAGGCGGCGACCTCATGAAGTGGACCAAGCGCAACCTCGCGCTCTACGTGGGGGTCGACGTTGCCCAAAAGTCGCTCGAGGATGCCGTCGAGCGGTACACTTCGTTCGCGCGCGGCGGAAAAGGCGGCGCGGATCGGCACCGCAAGAAGACGGATGCGCGCTTTATTCAAGGGGATCTCGGCGTCGTCGACTTGCTGCGCGACGAGATGCACTGCTGGAACGAGACAGACGGCTGGCACGACGCCGTGCCGCTACCGGGCTCCGCAGCTGGCAGCTTTAGCATCGTGTCGGTGCAGTTCTCACTCCACTACATGTTTGGCGACGCCGAGCGCGCCAACCGCTTCTTCTCGACAGTGCATGAGCTGCTTGCAGATGGCGGTGTGCTGATTGCAACGACTGTCGACCCGAACAAACTGCTGATGAAGTACTACCAGGGGCTGCGGCCACCAGAGCAAGAGGCCGACGAGCGAACTGGTCGCAAACCGGACGTGAGCATCGTGGACGAGAAGGACCGTGAGGTGTGCTGCATCCGCTTTGACGCGCACACGCGTGCGCAGTTGTCAGGGCCCAATGCAGCACCGGAAGGCTCGTTTGGTCTGCGCTACAACTTCACGCTGCGTGATCGCGTGGATGATGACGCGGACGGTGGCGGCGGCCAGGCCGTCGACCTGCCAGAGTACCTGGTACCGGACGATCTGGTTGCAAAGCTCCTGCGGGAACACGGCTTTGAGCTCCTGCTGAAGCAGAACTTCCACCAGTTTATTCACCAACGCAAGGACCAAGACTACAATCGCACGCTGCTGGAAAAGATGCACGTAACGAACGTCCGCGGCTCTATCTCGGATGCCGAGTGGGAAATAGCTGGGCTTTACCAGGTACTAGCGTTCAAAAAGTCCTACTAACGAATGGCGAATCGAGCTGTACGAGACGCGAAAATGATATTGTAGCATGAGGATCACGTCCAGAGATGCTGTCAAATTGTCCATTTAACGATTGCCATTCCAGAAATTGTCCTCTTTAGGGGTCTTTTTTCGAAATGGTCCTCTTGCGTCGTGTCATACGAAGTGCAGGTGCTCTTGACAGGCATAAGCACTCAGTCGGATGGACACATGAAAGACGACGCTGTCGTGTTTGTCAGGTTTAGTCAAGACCCGTGTGTGGCATGGCAAGTGCTTACACTGATAGTTTACACCATACCACCTTACGTCGCGTGATTAGGCTCGTACTTTGTCTCTGGGTGTGGTGTGTACACACATTGTGGTTTCAAGCGCTGATTTCGGCTCTCGCAAATTTGCTCTCGTCCGCAACCTCGCGCGAGCTTCTCGTCGCGAGGGCTCGAGCATGCGTCGTATAGAAGCCAATCCACACTAAGTCTCTTCTTGTCCTGTTTCGCCAAGCCTCGCCCACCTGCTCTATTGTGCCAAAGCATCCACCTTATCCCGACATCAGCCTCCCTATCCCGACATCAGCCATCTATACTGCATATACACCATTGCCCGACCGACCGCTGCCGTCGCCTATCCAGTCTCTGCCATGCGGCGCTCCACGCGACGGCCCTATGCCGCCGCGCACAGCACCAAACGCGCGACTCGCGACGGTCTCTTTTCCTCGACCAGCGCCCGCGTCTCTTGTGCGCCACCGACTGCAGCATCGGCTGAACACGCGCGAGTCCAAGCGGAGACACGTGCGACTGCCGAGTGGACGCCGCTCTGCAGCACGCGCGCTCTCTCGTGCGCCCTCACGTTGGAGTCGGGACAGGTGTTCGCCTGGCGGAGACACCCGCGACACGCGGCCACGTGGCTCGGCGTTGTCCAGCGTCGCGTCTTTGCACTGCAGGAACGGGACCACGTGGTCCACTTTCGCTGCCTCTGGCCGGCAGACGGTGCGTGGCCCACTGGGCACTGTCAGTGAAGCGCGGGAGGGGCACGTGCTCTGCTGACTACTGTGGTGCTGTGTGTACAGTGCCGGTCAAAGACAGTGCAGCAGAGCTATCGCACTACTTTCGACTGGATGTACGTCCTGCTGTGATAGTAGTGGAAGAGGAAGAAGAAGAAGAGAGAGAGAGACCTGTAGTAGTGAACTGTGCTGATGCTGTGGTTGTTGTTGTTGTGTTTCTCTTTTCCATCTGTAGGTGGACGAAGAGCAGTTATACAGGCGATGGACAGCAGTAGCTGATCGCATGTCAGGGAGTATCTCGCGACTGCGGGGACTGCGGATCGTGCGGCAAGACCCAGTCGAGTGTCTGTTTGCCTTCATCTGCTCATCGAACAACAACATTGCTCGCATTCAAACCATGGTGGACAAACTGCGAGCCACGTATGGTGACTTGATCTACAAAGGAGAAGACGGAGACGAGCAACTGCTGTATGCGTTTCCTGCGGTGGAGACGTTGGCTGCCAAGTGCGAAGAGTCTGTGCTGCGGGCGCTTGGGTTTGGCTACCGCGCGGCGTTCGTCGTGAAGACCGCAAAACAGCTGCAGCAACTGGGAGGACCGTCGTATCTTGACGATATTCGAGATGGAAAGGCTGGTCGTGTGAACGAGGGAACGAAGCGGAAGGCGAGAAAGAGCCGCGAGGGACCGAGCGACGCGCTGCAGGACCACATGACATCGTATCATGCGTATCAGGAGGACCTGATGGTATTTGCAGGTGTTGGAAGAAAAGTCGCAGACTGCGTGGCGCTTTTTTCGCTGGAAAGGATGGAAGCCATTCCCGTTGACACGCATGTGTGGCAGATCGCATGTCGAGAGCTGGATGCGACGCTCAGCGACCGGAAGAGTATCACGCCGACTGTGTACCGCATGGTGGGCGATCTATTCCGAACGCGTTTCGCGCCGCAAGCTGGCTGGGCTCACAGCGTCTTGTTCGCAGGCGATCTCTCCGCTTTCAAGACTGATCTTGTACACAAGCCGATACGGCAGCAAGTCAAACGCAAGCTTACGGGTGCGCCTCGAGTGCCGGCCAGCCCCAAGAACAAGACACGAAAGCCACCGGTTGGGCCGATGTGAGCACAATGACGAGCACGCAGAGGTAGACGCGAGAAGCGTCGACCACAACACTGTGTCCATCATTACTCGCCTCGAAACGACTCACGATGATACTACTTGTCCGCGTTTTTCGCAATTTGCCTGAACCGGTTTGTGCCGGGCGTTTGCATTGTGTCGTGTTTCATTCAGCTGTGCCTTTGCAATCCTCTGACCAGTCCCTGTACCACCCCATGGCGTGTTTACTGCGATGCGTCCATCCACCGCATACCACCAAAATAGATCCCAACCCAACCCGACCCGTACCTAAGACGAGGCTACAATCTCAAACTGTACCAAATCGCACACCCAATTCGTCGCAAACGGCATCAACGCAAACCGCATGTTTCGCGCACCCAATATGTCGCATATGGTATCAACAGCCAACCACACACGATAGCAAATCGTACCAAACCGTACCAAATCGTCCTATATTGTCCACCACGTCAACCTACAACTCGCCCGTTTGCCCCCATCACTACGCAATCGACACGCCACGCCACGCTCGGCACGTGCGTCCGCCATGTCGTTCGGAGGCGACACGTGCTCGGCCATGACCCACACGGGCGTGCGCTGTGCCTCTGCGGCCACCGCCTCGAGCGGCCACTGCCCGCACCACGCGCGCATGGCCCGCGTCATGGCGCTCGCCCCAAAGCTGTCGCCGCCGTCCACGCCGTCGCTCTCGCCCTCTTCGGCCCATTCCGCGTCGGCTGCGTCGCTGTCGACGCCGCCCGCTGTCGCTCTGTCCGACGCAATGCGTCGCACGGCGCCCCCTTTCCCAGGCGAGACTGTCGTTGCGACAATCGCGTGCGTGTCGTTTGTCTTCCCGACGGCGCTGGCCGTCCGTGAGGTGCCCGGGACGCTCTACATCACGTCGTTCCGCCTCCAGTTTGCGCCGCAGAGCAGTCGGACGAACGCGCTCGATGGCGCGTGTAAGCGGCTCGTGGACATGGCAATGCACGGCATGCCACGTGCTGCAGTGGCCAAGTTATCGTACGCGCCGGTTGCACCGACAGCAATGACGTCGTCGTACACGACTGTTGGAAGTAGTGCTCTGGCTACTACTGCCCTAAGTAGTGCTTTTGGAAGTACGTTCACGAGCACTTTTGGCAGTGCAATTGGTCAGAGTGGTATGACGATGGGCAACGGAGGAGGAGGAGGAAGTGATGCGGGGATGTTTACGAGACTGGAAGTGAAGTTCAAAGACTTGAGGTCGTGGGTGCTCGGAGGCGACGTGGTGAAGCTGTTGCCCGCGCTGAATCGACACGTGTTTGTGGACTCGCCGATGAGTTTCTTTGCCTTCTCGTCCATCACGCGACCGACAGAGCAGGATGCACAAGGACATGCGCTGTACGATCTGTACGCGGACTTCGCCCGAATGGGTGTCGCTCTTGGAAGCGACTCGAGCTGTGCATTGCGCGTGACGGAGCTCAATGCGACGTTCACCATGTGCCCCACGTATCCTCGGCAGATTGTTGTGCCTGCAGCTGCGAGCGACGCACACGTTAAAGCGGTGGCTTCGTTTCGATCCAAGGGGCGATTGCCCATTTGCAGCTACGTTCATGCGCGCAACGGGGCTTCCTTGTGGCGATGTGCGCAACCAAAGCGCGGTATTCTGCATACGCAGAACCCGGCAGACGAACAGTACCTGCTTTACATTGCTCTCGCTTCACCTGGTTCACCGTCCCTGTATTCCGGCGCACGGGCTCGCAAGATCTGGATTGCAGATTGTCGTCCAGAGTTGAATGCGCGGGTGAACAACTTGACGGGAGGCGGCACGGAAAGCGGGAATCTAGCTCATGCACATGTGTCGTTCCTCAATATTGGAAACATCCACGCCATGCGCGAAAGTATCGAGGCCGTGCGTAGTCTGGGCGAATTCGTGGCTTCATCGAACAACACTGAGTCGACTGATCTGTCGTGGGGTACGCGTGTTGAAGACACCAAATGGCTTTCTCACGTGCGTCGCGTCCTGAGCGGGGCGCTGCAAGTCGCGCACGCCCTCGCGGTCCAAGCCACGACCGTGGTCGTGCATTGTAGCGATGGGTGGGACCGGACAGCTCAGCTCTGTAGTCTCGGGCAGCTGCTCGTTGACGCGCATTACCGCACACGACGAGGTTTTCTCGAGGTGATTGAGAAAGAATGGGTTCGTGCTGGTCACAAGTTCCAGGACCGCGTCGCTCCTGGCAAAAGTGAAGACGACGACGACCAGCAAGCGCCGATTTTCATCCAGTTCCTGGACTGCGTGTGGCAACTGTTTCGCTTGTTTCCCACATACTTCGAGTTCAATGAACGCATGCTCGAGACATTGGCGGACGCGGTGTTCTCGGGCAGGTACGGCACATTCTTAGGTAATTGTGAGCGCGAGCGCAGCGCCTGGGGCGTGCGTGACCGGACTCCCTCGCTCTATGCGTCCGTTTTGCAGGACGATCGATTCGTGAACCCGTTCTACCGAGCTAGCAGCACAACAGCGTTGCTGCCAGATATACCGTCTGTGTTGCGCCAAGTAACACTGTGGAGCTCATACTACTTTCGCGGAGCTCCATTTCCACCATCGCCGGCGGGAAATCCCGCATCACCATTGTACGCAGTGAGTGATTCGGGGGAAGGCAACGCATTGTCGAATGGTGCACAAGAAGACATGGAGGCAGCAATGAAGGCGGCATTGCGCAGGATCCGCATTTTAGAGGACAAACTCAGCGCTGCAACCGCAACACCCCCTCCTCCGCTATTGCCATCGGCCATGTCGTATCCGCCACTGTATTCAACGTCCTCAGAACTGGATACGCCTGCGCAGATCCAGCAAAAATCCGAGCTCGAGCCACATACTCGACACCAAGAAACCAGCACGACAGGACATTACCTTTTCGGCCGTAGCAGCAGTGACGAGACAGTGTACGCTTCTACTGCTCCTTCAGTGTCGCCGCACGCACCAACAGCATCTATGAAGTCCAAATCGGCATCAGCACAATCGTTGGCAACCACGTGGACATGCAGCCTTTGCACCAAAACTAATGCAGCCGGCGTCCTCCAATGCGTCGTGTGCGGCCGTACGCCACGGTGAACGGTAACCCGAAGAAGAAAGCCGCATACTTCAATCAGCGGACTGCGCCACCGAGTCGGCCCTCGTTGCCAGTGCGTGCTAAAACGAGCAAGCCCGAACTTGTGCGATCCGAGCTTACAGATGCTCATTCTCGTTTTCGTGCTAGTTCTCACGCAAGCGCTCCACGCAGTCTTGGAGCACGTAATGTACTTTGTCCGGGAAGTGATCGTCCAGCATTGTTCGTCCAATGCGAATCTGTTTAAACTGACCCTCAACAGCCCAACCGAACCGATAATGCGTGCGTGCGGTACAGCATACACCGCCGCCTCCAGGACGGCAACAAACCCAGCACCCAGCCACCTCTTTGGCGTCTACGACACGCTTGAGATGCACTACACGTCCAGGGATGGTCATCTCATGAATCGGTTCGGATTCTTGAATGCGTTGCAGCATCGTGCGATAACTGGACAAATGCGCTATGAACGGCGAGCGTACTCTGGCCGCATCGCTGCCTGTTCCCTGATCGTCGAATGCAGAGTGCTCGTCCAAGCTTCCGTGAAGTAGCTCACCTGGGTTCCGCCAAGAAACGACTTGTCGAAGGATAGTCGCTTTGCTCACCTTGCTCCTCCCGATCAAGTCGAGAACGTTATCCCGCAGTATCTCAGCTGATGTGATCGACGACCGAGCAATGATGTCGTCACCCACAACAACGGAGAAGGTGAAGGCGGAACAACGAGCTGCAAGCCCGGGAGACATTGTGCAACCCGGAGGGCTATACGCAAAGCAACGAAGTTGCGGGTACTTGGAGCGAAGCAAAACGGCTAGCAGAACTGCCGTGCCCGCTCCAAGCGAGTGACCGGTAACCACGAGGCCGTAGTCGCGATACGCACCACGATCGCATGCGTTGACCTCGTTGGTGGCAATGGCCGCAGTGGATTTCTCATCAAAGAGCATTTCAAGGACCCTGAGACGGTTGAGCTCCAAGTACACTGACTCGGCACACGTGAGAAAGCCCTGGTGGGCATACTCGCCAATACCATCACATCCCCACCGGTCAGACACGTCGTTCGTCGACATGCCGTATGCGATGGCGTCGGTGAGGCAGTCTTCCAACGATAACGTGCCACGGATGGCGATGACAACCTCCTTACGCGCGTGGTCCAGCATCACTGCAAATGCTGGCTGGTACACCGAATTGCGGAAACTCGCGTACACGATGTCGTCGCTGTGCACCTTTGTTTCCAGCTGCAGTGCCGTCTGGCTGAGGTGAAACCAGTTGTCACCGTGTACCCACCCCAAGTTGCGACGAAGAAACGAGAACGCCAGTCGGAACGTGCCGCTCCATGGATGAGACCATACAAACAGCATCCAACCATAGATGCCAATAGCATACTTCGAAAAGTGCGCCAACTCCTTCAACGTATCCGTCAGCTCCACGTCATTGAGGTGAGGATCTGTCGGATGGTAGTAAAAGGGCCTGATCGGCTTTCCGGACTCATCGCGCGGTTGTTGCTGGGACTCAAGAGAGGAAGGAATGTCGATGGAGACGAACCGGTCTGCACTGCTACCGTTCATCGCCAAACGCTCTGACGTCGTCGATACCATCGACGCACTACTCGCTGACGTCGTTGCTGCAGCAGATTTTCCACTACCCACAGCTCGGTCGTCAAGCAAGTCGGAGTTCATCTTGTCCGGCCTAGCGCGAATTCTAGCACGCATTTGACCAAGCGTCTCTTCTCTTTCTTCGCTTTTTCGATGCGGTGACGTAGCCATCACCTCTTGATGATCTTCGTACGCCTGAACAGCTGCCAGGAGCACAAAGCCAGCTACAATGTCCGATATCACAAGGTCTGGACTGCCGTAAAACAACCTCGAGAACACTTTTGCCACCAAGGACATGCTGTCATGCCGAGTGCCAGCTCCACCAAACAAGTTGCACGTAAAGCAGCGCAGACACATGCAGCAACGTGTGCACCGTTGCTTCCACAGCCTCTGACTGTGCGGCACGTACACGTCCGAGGTTCGCACGGCGTGGTCTACCTCTGCAGCGAACACATACGCACCAACATACTATTAGCATCACATCGGCAAGGGCCCAGCTGTCTAGGCCCCAACGTACCATCCAACAGCGACTGACGTTCGGGGTCAAGAGCGTTACCGTGCGAGTCGAATGCACTCGTCACTGACGGCGGTTTTCCTCGAACGATCGCGTCTTCCGGCCGCACGTCGCTCATGATGCACACTCCGAGCGAGAACGTAAAGCCCACTTCCGCCAGCACGAGCCCTCCAACTGCCTGCACACCCATTCACTCATAGTCAGTCCTGCATCACAAGTAGGTACAGCATACATAGAGGTACAGCCTAAAAACATTTAAACGATCAACGCTAACGCTACAAACACACGAATGAATGAATGCACACCACCCATCGACTGCACTCGTACCAATACATAACGAGCATCTGGACGACACATGTCGCACGCGTACCAGCTCCCGAGCCCCACCAGTCCGTACGCTGCCAGCACCAGCGACCAGAGCGTGTGCACTTGCAGCATTCGTGGCATCAGCACGCGACGCTCGTGGTGCACGATCGTCCCTCGCATCGACACGTGCATGATCATGAGGTAGGTACACCCGCGGAAGAACAGCAGCGGCGTCGCGCCCAGCAGGTACCACAGCGGCAGCCCCGTCTTGTCCAGCGCCGTGGACGAGCAGCTGCGCCATACAGTCACGTACAGCACGCACACGAGCACGAGCGGTACGTGGTAGAAGAGCAGAAACAGTGCGGGGCAGTACAGGTCGTCGCTGCTGACGACGCGGCTGCGGCGCCCGAAGACTTCGAGCGCCGGCATTGGGTCGGAGCGCGTGGGGCTTGTGGCGGGCGGGACAAAGCCGTGTGAAGTAGTTGTAAGGACGAGGCGCGACAGGGACGGGGCGGTGTATACCAATCGAGAGAAGGGAAAAGAGGTGTCGGAAAAGTATACACAACAAGATAGGGAGGGAGCGTGCCGAGAAAAGACAGTGCCCACGACAGAAACTAATGTGTAGGGTTCCTGTGGATGTACATGGCCTGCAGAATCTTATACCCTGCAGCCTTTCGTCTTGTTGGTGGTGGAGCTGAGCTGAGCTGAGCCGTGTGGTTGCTTGCGTTGGTCTCAATGTAATCCGCAAGCCATGTTCTCAGTCGATTGACGGCAGGCGTCGTTGCCGCCCGAGTGCTGCTGCAGCTATGGACGGTTCATCGAGCGCTGCAGTTCCTTCCAGACGCGAGCTCCAACGCTCGGTGGCGTTTTCGGTGGTGCAGCGGTACTTGTAGCAGTAGTTTTCTCGCGTGCATGAGCCGCTTCCATACTCGATCGACTGGCAGCGTCCCACTCGAGGAACCCCTTGACAACGTCCGGCACTTCTGTCGGCTGGGGAGGAAGGGGTCCCTCGTGCACTTCGGAGATCAGTTTTGTAAATGACACGTCCTTTCCGCGCTGCTTCACAATGGCGCGACACAACCCTTCGGCAAAGATCTTGCCGCTCGAAGCATCTTGGAACTGGTGCAAAAAGTAGATCCAAGGACCGTCCCAATAGATCATCTGCGACTCGACTTGGTACGCATGGAAAGGAGGGATGCCGTGGCGATACCGAATGGCTTGGGAGGCCACGAGGAACATCCGCCGGTGCTTCAGCGTTTGCCATAGGACGCCGTTTGCCCTGTGCAACAATACACATGAACACAACGATCAATCTATTGCTGCTAACTGAGCGAGCGCGTCTCGACCATCGTACGCTGTCAAGTGCCAGCGAGCGAGTTCCATGCTGTAGAGGTACGACGAGTTGTTCAGGTGCAGGTTCACATCACAGTCCATAAACCCCGAGCGAGCTCTCCACACCGCTGGATAATGCAAGCCCGCCAGGCGGGAGGGAGATGCTGGTTTCAGAGCGCCATGCGCGAGACCCGAGCCAATGTTCCAGAGCATGCGAAGTACCATCGCTCACTCACTCACTCACTCACTCACTCACTCACTCACTCACTCACTCACTCACTCACTGGTAGTAAGTTTGACGTGGGAAAAACTGAAGTGTGGCTCGGGGGGTGAGGCTGTTGGATAGAGTCGACCCAAATTTTGCGATGGTGAAGAGGGGCATGCGATTATTGAGACGCAATTGACCGGGATGATCTCTCTCTCTCATTCTCTATTGGCTGGTACAGACCAGGACACCAACCCCTGACCCAGATGCACGACTTTATGTGGTAGAGAAAGACACGATGCGGATAGTGATAACGATGACGTGATCAATCGGGTGTGTGGTGGTCCAGTGCACACGTGACTTCACGACAAGTTCCTTTCCCATGAGTGGAACTTGTTCAAGTTTGCTCGCGCACGTCCCGCACTCGAGTGTTTTACAATGTCCCGACGCAAGCAGCATTCACTATTCTCAGTTTATATCATTGCCAGAAAGAAGAGTACGTGGACGGTGCCCAGTTAGCCACGACAACACGTCGTGGTTCTTCCAATGATCATGAAGACGTCTGCCGTAGAATCAGGGATTTGAGCGAAGTCGTGACGCCCGTCGTGGGGATACATGTCATTGTGGTGATATTGGAATATGGGTGGTGTAATGGGTTACTCCGTCCGAATATATCGGTAATGGTAATGATTTAAACGTCAATGCAAATATTGTCTTGGCAGATATCCAGCTGTACAAGAGCACACCGGCACATATTTGACATTCACATAAGTGTCAATGAGACGTTCTCTTCGCAAAAATATGGATGCGTACAATATGCACTACATAACCCAGAAGCAGTGCTTCAATTGTGTATGCTGTACAAACAAGCATACTTCTGCTTGAGATCGCATTCAACATTCCCTCATTCTCAATCGTTGCAATGCATACACACTTCGTTGATTTTTCTGCGGGTTGAGCATATCCGGTAGTTTGGTGGTGCCGGATCGGTTTGTATCCATTGGTCACTTAGAATGACAAGTGGTTGACACACAAGTACATTTTCCTCAGAAGACATAATGTACACGATGCGAACAGCAGTATTCTGTGTCAACCGCATTGATGCCGACTTTTTTATGAGCTTTGCACAAGAAGATGCCGATATTTTTGCCACGAAATTACCCTGGTACAGAACATCGGCATCAACGAGATGTCAATATAAATAATATCTCAGCGAATAATATCCTTGGTCAATAATATAGACCATGATGTCAGTCGATGAACCCACCAAACAATGCTGGATGTGCGCAATGTGTGGTAAGCAACAAGTTGACATTACACAGTTGCTATTTGATAGAAGTAAAGAAACATGCTGCTGGAAATGATCTTGCGAAGACCAACATCTCAGATGTAGTTCCAGATTTCTTGCATTGAGCTTGACTAGTTTATTCAATTAACTTTCTCTGTACTATATCGTGTTCTTAAAGCTTCGGAGCCCCATTTACGTTGTCTTCAGTGTTAATGACTTACGACGTTCTAAGTATAGGCGTATATGATTCCACTACTTCTAGGTAACAAAACGTCGTCTTTCTAAAAAACACAAACTTATCAATTTGATTGAAAGTCTTCCTGCTTGTATGAGCCTATGAAGCTCTGTATATCTCGAATACGATATCAATAATACCTAAAGCAATCTAATTTACTTTTCTATATCTTAGCAATCTGCAGTTCATGCGGAAAGTAGGCTTATATTTCAGTTTGATCGCTTTATGCTTTGACATAAGCGATTGAATCATATCCATGATTCACAGGAACTTCTGTTTCGATGAATTAAAGCAACTGTCATCATCGCACTGAATTTCGAATCTCAATCGCGAAATTATAATATATTCCACTCAAAATATCTCTTGTTTAGGCATGCCATTTTTCTTGCCTTTAATAATACTATACCATCTTCTGCGTCGCTATAATTATTTTGGATACCTCACCGAAAAAGCGCTTAAGCATTTTTGAGAGCTTCTATCAGCATTATCCTTCGTTTGACTTCAATTCTTGCTACTATGTCGAAAGTTCTTTCATTAATAATTTTTGTGAATGCTGCGCATAGCCTCACCAAGTTCATTGGGTTAGGTCCGTGACGGCATTAAAAATGCCCCACGCATCGATGAGAGTTCAGTTTCCCTTTCATGGCCTTTTTGTTTGCGTCCACCAACTTTGTCCCACCTTCCTGATCATTCTCGTCCTTGGAGCAATATTCTTATAATATATCTATTTTGCTCACGACCAGCCATTTACTCCGTTACACATAACCTTGTTGACTAACATCCTGGCCTTCATCTAGCGCTGAGTAGTCGTTCAGCATAAATGTATCAAAATATCATTTAAATGCAAATTCTGATCTTGCTACCTTTATTTTGTCTTGTCCAGCGTTTAAATGTCGATGTAACTTGTTGCATGGAAACTATTATCAATTTTTGATATGTGCATAATGTCTATTTAGTCTCTTCGCCAAGGGCACAATAGTTCCGTGCTGACCTCAATTTGCAAAACTTTGTCTTCATTTTATTGTACACGGCGATAATAACTGTGCCCTACCGCGCCACCTTCGTTCTAGATATCGGTCTTCTCCATTCATCATCCTTTCCCAGACCAGCTGTCCATGACAGCTTCAAACCTCATACACTGAGCAAGATGAGGTCTGCGACATTCCCTACTCCAAAGTTAGCCCGTACATTAGGATTACGTATTTTCGGTATTTCAAAACGTGCACCTAGCTTTTTATGTTATCTAGTAGCCAGCGACTTAGTCCTTGGGTCGGAAGAATTGTCATGTGTCTTTACTTTCCACATATCCACAATCCATTTTGCCACTTGGTCGCTGTCATTGTGTCATTGTAGCTCAATATGTATTTTACTGAGACTAAATAGTGAATTTGTCGCCATGCCATAGGCGGATTGGCTATCGATGCCCATACGGAAAGCACTTATGACAATGGAAAAGGATTTATCAACAATTTTCGTAGGCCTTATCTATCCATACATGTACCTCTTAATGCATCAAATTCTGCCTCCGCTGTCGACTGAGCTACGATGCTCTGGCGCTGCGATGCCCACCATATCGAACCTCCCCTGAGACAATTTACAAATATGGATCTACATTTGCGGGTTTCAAGATCGTTTTTCCAGTTCAAATGACAGTAGCCATCAAGTATAAACATTATTACCGGTGCGTTCATCTTTTCTTTCACGTACACAATTTTATGACTCTTTGTTTCGATTGAGTAACGAATTACCCGTTTGGCTACGCCTTTTTGTTGCTGTCTTGAATTACGCACATAGCGGATCAGCTGTAAAACGCAATATGCGAGATCAGGCCTGGTACACTTCGTACTGTAATCAGCAAACCGAACAGTTCGATGTATAGAAACGTCTTGCCGTTTCTAGGCGCTTGCTCTTGACAAATGTGTCTCATCCGCCCTCAGAGTCAATCATATATGTGTCTCCATCGATACGCACTAGGATGTGCGTTCATTGTTGTGTGAAATCGTTCTTAATTTATAATAGTTTGTAGACCATTAGGTTTCAGCCGCTACATAATTTTGCTCAACCTGTACAACTAAGCATAAGCTTGGTTGGAACCTAAGTATGTACTTCCGGTTAATCTGCACATATATATCTTTTGAGCACTTCGATACTAGCAGCACACAAAATGTTGTTGCAGTACATATATATCCAGTCAGACTCTCCATCGCGTTTCTAAAAGTCGATATAAAGTTCCGTTGCACACTGAAAAAAAGACGTATTCAATAAATTAGCTTTGTAAATCAGCGTTTCACTCTCGCCAAGACTACTGTAGCCCGAACAAGGCTTTCTCAATGATGCAGAGAAAAAGTTTTGTCGCCCCACGTATGTTCCCTGAAGTCTTTCAGATACTACCTATTTATCAAAGTCGCATTAGGGTTTGCAGTATTTATATCGCCTATAAGTATATTAAGAATAATGGCACACAACGCAACATAGTATCGAAATGTGGCCACGCGTGTCATGCGCAAGATCGTTTGTTAAAGTCGATACATGGACGTTGCTAAACACCCCAAGCAGCAAATCGTGCCCTGCATCTCACGCGTATCCCAAGTTCTTGTCTTTCGTGACACCGAAGACGATGTTGCCCTAATAAGTTAAAGTCCATGGCATTTCCGAGCAAAAATTCGCTCATTACTTATTTACCTTTTTAAGGCAGTCAATTCCACATCCATAGTCTTGAGCCACAATTGTGCTTATTCAAGGTATAGCTTGGCGATAGTTCTCGAGGATCTTTATATTCCTTTGACGAAATACGCTTCCGAGGTGATCTGTTCAATACATCTCGAAGTCATTAAACTGTACCAGTTTCGTCTCTTATTTGTACATTGATAACGCTTCGGTGTGCGCGTTATGCTTAGATATTCAAGTTTACTTTCTGTCGATCTTAGTACGCTATGTACCACGCGTTCGTCGGACTTCAACATATCGTGGACGTCTGTATTTGACTATCTAATTGGAAGGTACAACAAATTGTTGTTTGGCTACCAGACATTCGGTTGCTTCTCGTTTACTAAATGTGTCAAAATGACATTCATGATCGTCTATTAAGTCGCGTCTTGCGACGGTATCTTTGTCTTTTGGGATCAACTAGGTGATGTGACCGAGTGGCTTAGCCTTCCAATGTTCAACGTCAACTTTGTATTCACTATAAGGACGTTATCATCGGGGAATTGTCATGGTCCATCAGATTATAAATTAATATACTGTATTCCATTAACAGCTTAAAACATCAGTAAACGCTTATTCACCGCCTTCATTTTCAGTCGACCTTGCTTAGCTTCGCTAAATAAAGGCATGTAAGAAGCGTATTCATCATAGCATCTCCAGACGAGCTCGCATCATCCTCACGCAATGCAGACATGGAAATATTTGTAGTACATTGTTCCACCTCTGATGATCGTTATCTTTTGATTCATGATTCGATGACGTATCCTTTGATCGTTGCTAGCTAGATCGTATCATCTAACTGATATCTGCAGATCAGCACTGATGCAAGTGACCGCGTTTACCTTGTCGGCGTTACTTATTTGACCACCCTGCTCTGATCTTATGTCGACGTCGTTAACTATGCACATCTATATAGCGTTTTCATACTCAACCAGATGATTCATCTTCTTCATCTATAGCAAACTCATAAACTTATCCCTCCTCGATGCATTCGTCGCACATCTAAAACCATCTATCGACCATAGATGCGTGGACATACGGCTATGCGAAATTGTATCATTATATTTAGTCCAAATAGGATCCTTGTACTGGATAGAATTATTAGGTTTCACATTTAGAATAATTCACTTCTGACTTTTGTCGAAATGTACACGTGATACCTCGCAATGTATTTACGGTAGCGTGACAAAAATACAGAATTGTAATTCATGATCGTTTCGTCCGTTTTTGATGTCCTACAGGATGACAGAAGCAAAGGAAGTACCAAACGCTTGTCAATGATGGATAAGGTTTCACACTCAAACGTAGGCTCTTACAGTGTATGTCCTGCGCATTTTGATTATACTCAATTCTAAACGCATAAAGCATAGTCCAGATCATATAATCGAAGCAATATTGACAACCTAAACTGATTCATTTTGCCTGAGTAATTCGATATAGCGTCTAGCGTGTGTTATTTACCAAATTTAGCTAAAACGCATTTTGTCCGACCTTACTGTGCACGATAATATAGGTGGTATACTAGGTCTCCGTAGTACCATTGCAAAACTTAGCCTTTGTCTATCAAAACTTGTTTTATAAGATGGCGTAAATACGCGCTACTTCAATAAAGGCGCGAGAAAAAAGATGATCAGCATCTTGACCGTGTTGGAAATTGAGTCATTTGATGTGTTATCTCACGTGATCAAGACATTTACCCTCATTCTTCGATTGTAACAAGAACGTCCATAAATATCGCGAGTACCGATCCATGATGACCATATGTGCATCAGTACGGTCATCTATTGTAAATTTCAGAGAGAAGTACATCAGCAAATATTACTTATTTATTTGCTTCAGTTACGTGTCGTAAGCTGTACAACAAGTCTTACATATTTGAATTTTGATGCGACATTATCAATCGTTACGCGGCGCTTACGAATTATGCACTTCTCCATTCTTCTATCCACCATAAGTCGAACATAATTGGGGCATATTTGCAGAAGTCGCTTGGGCCAGACATCAATATCTGCAACACCATCCGTAACAGAAGTTTGCGACAAATTTCTTCTTGTAGTATCTTTGTTCTCTTAGGCAGTGGAACTTCGCATATTGTGGGTCGCAAAAGTCCACAGATGACTATCAAATCGGTTCGTACGACCTCTATTTCATGTTTCGTAGCTCGGATAATCGCGTATCATTGCCCCCACGTCATTCAAAAGCCTTGGTCAAGTGCTAAGTCGGGCTGAAAGAGATTACAACTTGCTCTCATCACATACAACACATCTTGAACAATAAGTTAAATATTTTTTATCAAGCTACAATGCCAGAAGAATATGTCAATATACTTCTTCCTCAGCATCAAAACATCGGCAAATCACAGACTTATTGGTTCTCATTCGCTGTCGTCCTTGCTTTGAGGATTGTTAAGTACTCCTCATACGCTGTCGTATGTACTTTTGTTCCTGTTTCTACATATTTGTATATAAATATCTATTTTTACACACCATTTCAATTATCTAAAGCTTGGCCACTCATCCAATCACAAGCTCACGCTTTGCACCCCCCTGCAACTCTTCAAGTATTGCCTTCACCATTGGGTCACCTGGCCGAGCATGATTATACTTTGCCTTCCTCTTCGCTTCCAATTCCGGACTATCGCGATCGAAATGGTTTAAGGACTATGGATACAGCTACGACTTCCACTTTTATCAGTTGGTTTCTTGTCAGTTCGTCTTGCGATCTCCGGACTTTTCTTCTTCTTTATTTCGGAGTACATCTCATTCCTAGTCTTCATACCTCTATTCTGCGGTTATTGTCAGATCCCAAATAGATCTGGTGTGTACTTTGTCATGTCGAAGCTTATCAAGATGTTACAAAGCAAAACACAAGGATGAAGTCGGCTCAGACAGACTTCTCCACACATAATACACCGTTTGCATGTCGTTAACAGGGAATTTCAAGTCCAACCTTGAAGTATGATATATGGTAGCGTTTAAATAACTGCGGAAATTCTACTTTTGTGCGGGTTCATTCGATGTAATTTGGCATGCAAGCGGTACACCTTCTGCACAGTCATAGCGGGTATCGCATGCCTGGTAGATCAAAACGACCTCCGTCCATATGTCAGTTCTTGTACTTTTCATCACAACTGATTGGCAAACTTTGTGCAGATATGACCTTATTTTAGTATCTCAATCTTAATCTGCCTCTTCTTGAAATCGCATTTGCCTCGGTTTTACTCCTGCTTACGTCTAAGACTTCCCGGACGATGTCAATCTGATCCAATCAGCTTTTCATCGAGCGCACTCTTCACGTCATGCTTATGAAATGTTTTAATCGTCTCCATCCCATTGTACGGGAGTCCCACTGAAGCTGATCAAACATTCAATACGGCCCTCTAAGTCGCTGCAAGAACCTGACGAGTATGTCATGTTTGACATGCTGTGTCGCAACGCTCGGTAGCACCTTAAAGTACCTGGGTATTTGGGATCGGAAACCTAAAATATATAACTCTACAATACATCCACAAAAAACCTGTCAACTTTTCGTTAAATTTGATATCAAATGAAATATTTAGAGTATACCCGTAATCTGTCGCGCTGCCTTTTTCCAAATACTTTTTCTCCATTCGTTCTCCTTTCTCAGCTCAGTTTTACGTGACGGCTTCAACCTTTATACAGGAATTTAGTTTAGCTTTCCGAAAGTCTAGAGGCAACGATACCCCGAAAGACGGGTTCTGCTAGTCCTGTATATTGATTGATAACTCCCTACTATTATCCGCGCTCTCAGTAGAACTGATACATGTATACGCATTAAATTCATTTGCTTCGCTTCACAACTGACGCGGTAAAATACAATCAACACCATGCATTATAACATATTACTTATGTTTCGACACCCCCGCTTGTTCTTTCGGTTTTTGTGTTGATTCATTTCTGTGTTTCTGTGACCAAATGCACTCACCTCGATAAATTTAGGTAGTTCTGTTACGCGTCTACTATATTCTCGCAAAGAATGTGCACTAGACAATTAACTGTATCCGCGAAAAGGCGAATCAAAGTTATCTTTAGGATGCAGTGTTCCATGACTTACCGTCCATATCACCTCCCAAAAAGGTGTAGGTCGTATAAACATCATCTTTTTCGAAACCAAATGATGTATTACTTGTCGTTTGCTTTATAATAAAAAAAATGTGAGGTCAATGACGAATTATGTCGTGCTGAGCGTAAGTCAAGTATGTTGGTTCAAAACAATGCCTCTCTACCACGCTTTTATTTTAATTATTTGGCGACTGCCGTATTGTACATAATTATAATTACTTTATGCGTCAATCAATATAGAACATCCGCAGCACTAAATGGAGGACGAATTCGAGATGATACAATGGGCTTTAAAATATGTGGTGCGCTTGATTTATTCGATAGGAACTACCGAGCAAACATGCGAGCATTATTATCTCGCTGGCAGCATTTGTATTCCAAGCGGGATGCTCTGAGAGTAGCTTGTGATGACTCAAGGACTATATAATGTACCCGCTTTATTTAAACTTCTGGTGGAGCAATCGTTAGAACTCGTCAAGGTTACACACAGACATGATTTGATAAAATATTCGTGCTTAAAAGAACAGATAAAAGTCCATCAATCTGGACAATCGTAATGATCATTTACGATCTGTGATTGGATATGTGCGTACAAACGACCGATATGCTGTGCATTAAAGTGCATCTCTGTGCTAATACATACGCTTCTGTGGAGAAGCGGATCGAAGAATGGTGTAAAGAATAGACTAAAGAAGGAATACCCTGATACCCGAAATTGGTACGAAGTTTGGATGGGTGGATCGCGACAATCGGATCCGATCTGAAAGTGGATCTGATAGGAGAGGGGATTTGATCTAAGAGGAGATCCGACATAAGGGGGGGTCCGATCCAAGAGGGATCCGATCAAGAAGAAGATTCAATATAAGAAGAGATCCGATCCGAGAGGGGATCGAATTTGAGATCATATTCTGACCTGATCCAGGGTAGGGGATAAATCAAGAAGCCTACGATGTACAAGAGACAGCGTAATTCATTGGACGACGCGTGGTGAGTGCCTTCTGCATAGAAATGCTAGGTCGTATGTTTTGTGAGATGGTTGGCTAACATTAAACATAGTTTAATTTACTGCGAAAGACACGCGTCATCTCTCCCGGATTAGATATATGACCTCTTGATAAAAGAAAGAGCTGTGCCGCTCGTCTATGCAAGTGTAGCACCTGGATTGTATGGTTAGGTGTGTTCAGGCCTCTCACAAACATCACAATATCTTCAATAGGGCGCAGCAAGAAAGCAAGCGTGATCAAGATCGCGAGACGTCTCGAGTGGTCGAAATGTCAAGCAGATCAAGATCTGCGTACTGGACATAGCGATCTCGTTGAGATCTAGGTAGATCATATCAAATACCTACATGTAACTTGTGATCTCGTGAATATTTCCACGCGATCACTCCCGTCACAAACACGGTCAAGTTTAGCATCGACAAGAGTCCACCGAGAAGAGTGAAGCTCGACCTACCAACGGGTACACAAGGTGAGGAAGAAATCAAGCACAGAAATGAGTGCCCCCTCCGATAGTCGGTCGTCTGGGCGCCAGTGGAGAGGCGGGATTACATCAGCAATTTTGTAAACCCCGCCCCATAACACTTCTGGGAGTGCTACCAAAAGGTTTAGTCGCAATTGTCGATTCTGATAGGTTGATGTCAATATTTACTGACCGGGTCCGAAGAGCCAAGCGCTCATCGTAGACGTTTTTGCCCGTTCCAATAATTTAAACGAGTATAGTGAGATTTTGCGCATAAATCGTTCGAGCAATACTTACTATACGTTACATCGAATAATGATGGTGGAACACCACGAAAGATGATGCATGTAAAGTAAAATAAAATAATTCCCTTCATGCCTGAGCTTAAATTTGATAGAATATTCGAGGGCTTTCGTTGTCCTCTGCGACGTATTCCTAAATTTGCCATTGGCCAGTCTCTTTGTCAAGCAATTAAGCGTTTGTCGCCGCTAATGCATCTTGCCAGCTAAATCCTACACTAATATTATCCTATTTATCACAAATCGTTACGATCGATAATTTAAAATCACTCTCATTTCAGCGGCCATCTTGTTGGTTACGAACATTTTGTGATCTGTAGTAATCCATATCGTAACGCACTGCAAACCAGTCGACTTGCCTCTTGCAAATATGAGATTGTTGGCTTTCATTCTTTGAAGAATGTATAATTATACGGTAAACTGTAATCCGGGTAAGCAATGTGCTTTGGATACAGCATCATTATAGAAATCTAGACTATGTGCTTGCTTATAAACGACGTGTAGACTTACACTTCGTGCTTGGTCCGTGTGACTTATGCTCGTGATAACCTTTTGTGCAGACTTGATGCGTGCCCTTGATAAAGACGGTATAAAAAGTCGGAAATACGATCGTCAGCACGATTGCGTGTGCGACTACATCAATCATTACATCGGTTAAGGTATGATGTGACGATGCATAGACTCAAATACATTTTTGCTAATTGTATGATTTATATTGTTGGCTAAGAGTACTGGACTCTAAATGATGAACATGGTAGTACATTGAGTTGTCCTTTCGGTAGCAAGGAAGCCCATGACAAATTCAGCCAGCGCTATTGGTCGCTCGAACTAAATCAATGGGTGGACCGCGTATGTGCGAATGAGTTAGCCTGCCATCACATGAAAGGCTCAGATCATCCAGCTGAACCGCTTGCTAAAATGTCTGGAACTCGTGGCATTGAGAGTTCATAAGTATGGTTTTTGTGTCTATATAACCTACAGGAGTTGTTGCATACAGACAATGTTGTGATATTGTCTAATGTTAACGCAAAAAAGATCATACATAGACTTAGCTAGATTCAGTATATGCGACGGGCCAGATCAGATGTTTCATTTGTGTTGCATCAACGTGAATATATATGGCTATACTATAGAATAGGGGCCACATTATGCTGAGACATTTTTAAAATTCGTCACTTCAGGCGCTGGTCAACCGGTTCGACAGATTGAAGGTGGATCATGTGCTAAACAATCGTCAAATATAGAGCCTTTATCTCGTAATTGGTGACGCAAATGCTAGGTATGCTCTCATATCTCAGAAAGCAGAGCCTTTATGATCATTGTCGATAAGATGCATTTCATGTTTCGCGCCTCTACTTCCTTAATTTAATGATAAGCGGCTTTACGTAGCTACATAATCCGACAATGTTACCACTTAGTGGACCTCATCTTGGCGAGTAATGGTCGATGAACGTGCTGGTATCAGAGGTAGCAATGCTCAAAATCACGTCTATATGCTCTTGAGATGCAAC
This sequence comes from Hyaloperonospora parasitica, assembly GCA_029452305.1. Taxonomy (NCBI): domain Eukaryota; phylum Oomycota; class Peronosporomycetes; order Peronosporales; family Peronosporaceae; genus Hyaloperonospora; species Hyaloperonospora parasitica. Next base: position 1,120 of record JAPPWB010000053.1, on the reverse strand, counting down.
TTATGTGGTGTGTTATGATATTGCGTGATAAAAAGACTGACAGCCAAGACAAGCAAAGAAAACAAGCTGATGTAAAAGGGATCGGAATACATTTATATCTTTAAAGACATGAACCATTTTTACTTGATACTAAAGCTACCTATTTATTGAGTTTTGGCTATCTGTACGACAAAATTGCGCTCATAATATACCGCACACTTCCTGTTTTAGCAAAGTGAATTCTTGCGTATAATAGTAAACATCAACACAAATTGCGTACGGAAGTTGCGTCTTAAGTTGGCTTGCTCCATCCATATAAACATCAAACTTGTGGTAATATGGATGCATTCGCGCCAAAGAAGGCCGCTGTGCTACGCATTAATGTATCCTCATCTGGACATACAGCTGACCATCCATTCGCGTTCAACCTTTACTTAGATCTTACAGCTGGTTAAACCGAATCTAAGCGCTCCGCTCGCTTAGAAAATCGTTGGAATTCGTGTATAGCTTAATAGGATAAAAGTGAATCTGTCCAACGTGAAAAATCATTAGTTCATATACGTTGGCATGTCCTACTCTCTGAGTTTAGAAACTTCCAGTCTCACGAGGAGAAACCACTATGACGACATAGTTGTAAAAGTCAAAATTGGTACCTGGTGAAATGTTGTAGTTCTCGGGGATGTGACATTTTTGATTTTTTCATATCACATTCCCTTTGATTGTTTATTTCTCTTTGACGTATTTAATCGCCAAAAAAGAGGTTAACTTGCAATTTAAAACATTTCCCACTAGTATGTGTGAGCTCGGGTGGGTCTGTAGTCGCCGTTTGGTATATGTAATCGGATTGAAGATAGCCGAAGCAGTATCAGGACATCCGCGTCTGACAACACAGTAATAGGGGCCAATAAACAATACGCAATAATCATTTAGACTTCAAAATTCGCAAATTATTGGCGTGTTTTCTCGCTAAGGCGTACTTGTACAAAATTACCTATTGAATAAATTGCATTGTATTTTGCCGACATCGCAATTATTAGCTGTTATCCTGGTAGCGTCATGTTGCAGAACGCAGATGTATTTGATTTAAATTTACGATAAACAAAGAAATTGAGTGATTTTTTACCAATAAGTCTTGATGGAA